>JAYMFT010181299.1:0-25989 GCA_038088735.1 Panulirus argus
GTCCTGTGATTTCACCGTGTCACTTGAAGGTTAATGATAAATAAGGTTCGCACACACACTAGGTTTATTGAGAGTACTGATGGCTTGAAGGAACACAGGCTATGTGTCCGTTCGCCACAGAGATTACAAGGCAACTGACTATAATACTGACAAAATAATAGTAGCGCCACAAGATAATAATAGTGACGCCACTCGTAACAGCACGCACAGCCACGGCAGACATAGCCATGCATCTGTGTCTGTTCACATATCCACACACTCTAACACTTCTTTAGATTGAGTTTGGAAAACATTTAACAGATTACCTTGTACACAGTATTTTTTCCTTCTCAAGACAATACTACTGATTTGGAAAGCCTTTCAACCCTTCTTTGAAGAATCAGATGTTAGGGGCTAGTCTGAAGCCTTTTGTTTATGGCTCTTCTCTAACTCATTTTATAAACAAGAGTAGGGCTAGTAATAGTAAAGACTAGTGTAAGAATATCCCAGAAGAATCCTTGTCTCTGTGTTTTTGTTAATAGTATGTTAGGTCATTTTTAATATATTAGGTCCTGTTTGGGATAAACTTTATGAGGAAAGCAAAATAGTATCTTCACTTAACCTATGTGAGAGCCTTTAAGAGTCTGGACAATTTATATCTAACAGTTTTTCTGACAGTTTAGCTCCTCATTGTCTTATTAAAACCTTTATCCTTGTAATCTTGGATTTTAGAAGATTAGTGATTTACATTTTATGTTGACTCATTTATCTTTTCTTATAATAACCTGTAATGGATTAAGGAAACTACAAATCTTATATTCCTTACGAAATGCATAACTTTTAAATGAAAAATAGCTATTTTGTCTATTCCTGAAAACAGCATTCTCTTTGATATTATAAAACTTTAATTATTCGAGAGTTTATAGGGGTAGTGTTACTGTATTTGTGCTCCTTGGAACCCCTTTTGGTGAGAAATGTCTATGTGCAGAAGAACCTTTTTTTCTTTCCAACCTGGGTTCTACACTAGAACACTTCATGTGAAGCAGCCTCATGTTTAGCCATCCTCAAAAAAAGAAAAAAAAATACTTTGGCATTCACTTCCCACATTCATAAGACCATATCTTGGCTTAAGTGTTGTGCATCTACCCTGTGTGGCTCAGATGTTTTTTCCTTCAGGGGAGACAAGATTCCAGTGTGTCCCTGATTCATCATAAAAGATACTTGTTCATCTCTAGGTATAATCATCTTTTCTGATGGCATCTCTCTAGACCCTTCTCTGTCATCTGAGTATACTCTCGTGCATGTAGGACAGACTTTAGATGAGAGAAGTATAGGTTTTGAAACTCTAAAAACTTTTGTCTTCAAGGTGGTGTCTTTCAAGCATTTTCCTTAGTTTCTTTACCCTGCCCTGCCTTCCTCTCTCCTTTTTTCTCAAAAAAATTTCTCTCTACCAACCAACTGTTGACAGGGGACTCATGATGTCCTGTTGAGGGTTAATGATAACCGTAGGTTGCACACACACTAGGTTTATTGAGAGTACAGATGGCTTGAAGGAACACATGCTTAAAAGGCACAATTACCTGGGAGGTCTGTACAGTGCTGGTGCAGGGTACACTCAGACTCATCACCATGTAACACTCCAACATGACACCTAATGCCACGTCAAACACCTCACCACTCAGACAAGCAACTGACAATAATAGTAACTCACACTAACACCACTAAAAAGCAGCACTCACCCATAATGATTCACTCTAATTCATGCCACAAGAGGGCTGCACTGCACTTGGATTCACCCGTACGGCCATAGCAGACAGTTATGTGTATGTGTCTGTTCACATATCCACAAATACCTTAGTTTCTTATAAATATTTTGCTTTCTCAAATACAAATGTATTGCTTGTGCCATTTTCAATATGAAAACATTATCAAAGTTAATCTAACTCTTCTCCAAAGTTAGTGCATGTGCAAGAGCGAATATCTATGGATGGCAATGCCCAAACTTACAAGTCTTTCCACTGACTGAACACCCGTGATAAAAAACTGGTGATTATGTTTGTGCATAATTTAGAACCTGGGCAAATTTCAGGCTATCAAATGCTAACCTTCAAGGACATCTTGAGGACACCAAAGACCATCCCAACCTATAAATTACACCATGCAATCTAGCAGCCTTAAACCACAATAAAGATACCTCAGACTCTAAGAGTACCATAACCAGGCCTTAAAAGCCACCTTTCAAAGCTCAGACTTACTGAAGCTTTATATATCATTTACAGGCCCCAAATAGATGCTTCAAAATCTAGGCAAGGTTTTAAGCTACCACAAATTGGCCTTCACGTCCATTTTGAGGCCATCAAAGGTCATCATAGCCTTACATATATTCAGTTCACTGCACTCATTCTAAATAGGTGACCTAGCAGCCTCAGATCATGTAGGTACCTCAGGATGAAAGACAGGATTCAAGTGTACTGGAACCTGGCTTTAAAGGCCAACTTTCAAGGTTTAAGGTTACTACAGCTTCATGTACATGCTTCAGAAAAAATTCTAAGCTTCTGCACAATGAACCTGAAGGCTGTTCTGAGGCAACTAAAGGCCACAACAGCCTCGTAGATTACACCTAAGTGTAATCTACGAGGCGACCTAGCATTCTGGATCATCATGAAGGTATCTTAGGTTCAAAGGGAGGATCAAAGGGTACCAGAGCCTGGTACCAAATTTTGGGTGTAGGTACTTTAGAGTCAGTCTAAGCCAGGTTTAAAGCTTCTTCCATGTTAACATTGAAGACTGTTTTGAGGCCATTTAAGACTTGAATCAACTAATTTCAGTCAAAGCAATGGATACAAGTTTGTGGGCAAACATTTTACCTGAAATGTGGCAAGATACTTTTTTTCAACAGGAACGATAAGATATAGAATGTTTTACCAATCAGATGGTTGACAGCAATATCACAGAAATACTTAAAAACAGACAATAAGTGTTTCACTTCAAGTCCATGACTGATATCATTTGTACCTCCTTAGTAATATGAAAAGTCTAAAAATGTTTCTTTTTACTCCTACCACACTTATCAATAAGTTTCTGATATCTTCCACTATCAGAAACAGCCTCGAAAGGACCCAATGGTCTGCTGCTGTTTGATATCCTTTGTAAAAACCCCAAGCAAGCATAATTTACTTACCATACATGATATAAAATATATTCCTAACAACTTCCACAAAGCATCTCTATCAATCATAACATATGCTTTCTCCAGATCCATAAATGACCCATACAAATCCTTTAGTTTCTCTAAGTATTTCCCACACACATTCTTCAAAACAATTACTTTATTTACACATAATACTTATCATATTACCTCAAAAATAAAACTTCATATCTTGTAATATGTGAATTAAGATCAATCTGCTTATTTCAAACTACATGTAAAATCTTAGGTGCCACTACTATTAGATGTTTAGAGCCTTTTTGTTGTGGTTCCTAATGCTACTCGATGTATAGAGACTTTTACCTGTGAGGTAATCCTGAATGCAGGATAATGGTACAAGAAGGACCTCTATGTTTTCACCATCCACACCACATATGCTTGCAACATCCTTGTTTTCTGCTGAATCACCATCAATCTGGAAAAAGTCAGCTTTGAATCAGTCATATACTGGACTGGTGAAACAGGATGGTGAAATAATAAACTTCCTTATTCACATACTGGATAGTTGCACCATCATTTCATAAATTAATCTGACTACCCCACCAAAAGTACCCAACACCTTTAAATAACTGTTAACTGTAGGCCAGTCTGCAACATGCTGTGGATTTTAAAAAGGAATGTTACATTAATCCTTTTCACAATACACTTTTCTGTAACCATCTTTACACAGAAAATATAATCTGCCTAATTTCTACCCACCCTAGAACTCTAAATAACAACTCTCCCACATATTGTGTCTAGTAAGCTCACTGAGTTGATTCTTTTATAATTTTACACTCACCCTTACCACCCATTCCTTTGAGCAAAAAACACCATCACCACCTCTTTCCAGAAATCTGGTATTCTACTGTGCAAAAAAACACCATCACCACCTCTTTCCAGTAATCTGGTATTCTATCTATCCATAAATACATATTTTGTGCATCTTTGCTACCAACACAGGTGATTGTATCATATGGCATACTTTTTGTGAACTTTTGGAGTTTGAAAACGATTGCTAAGGATTTTCTTGAATACAGTTTTGCCCATATGTCCTTAACCTTATATTCCCACTGAAAATCATTACACAGCACAGAATGTAGCTATGCTAGTTAATGGGAGTTGCCTATCCACATTTCCCGGCTCAAAATTCACTGTTAATTGGGCATAACTGGCTAGTAGTTCTCCCATTGTCCTTTGCACTCTCTAACATAAGCTGTTGTCCCCCTCCATCACAATCTATCTTGGGCATGAGAAACACAAAACTTGTACTCACCTTGTACTATACTGCCATATAGAATTCATAAAAGACCTTCCATTTTTTTATTCAATACTTTCCATGTATGTCAAAAATTCTTAAAAGAAATCAGTTCTAACACAAAATCCTACCTTCACTGTGACAATTTTCATGAGACTGTTGGAAATACCAGGATCTAGGGCAACATTTCTGCCTATTCCGGTAACGATTCCTGAAAATCCAGTCTCCTCTTTAAGCTCTCTCAATGCTGCAACATCTGCTGTTTCTCCAGCTTCTAACAGTCCTACAATAACAGACGAATGATCAATTCTGAGAAATACCTTAATTTAACTTTACTTAAATGTAAATAACTGAAACACATTTATCTCAATGAAAAACATAGAAACAACACACAAGGAAGTTACAATGAACACATATGTAATTTTAACAATTTTAACAGTCATTGGGTGCTCATCAGTCTGAAGGTTAGCTACTTATTACATTAATTCATCCACAAACTACCTTGGTTAAGCAGTTCATGGAAAGTCATGATGCAGTTACACAACTTGCTTTAGGTAACAGCAATATACATTTCAATTACATGTTAATTTTGATTTTAATGAAGAAGTATCTAGTATGGATGACATGATTATCATGTCTCAATATTCAAGGATGGCTTTAAGATTAGGGAGAAGCTTTAAGATTTAGGGAGAAATGCCATTCCTTAAAATATGTTTTCCAACTTAATAATATAGTATGGTTGGTGAAGAAATAAGCGGTGTCTCCTGCATAGCACTGCTGACACTTAGCAATCATTCTGTCCAATGTCATCATTGTTGATCATCAGGAAAAACACTTAGCAATCATTCTGTCCAATGTCATCATTGTTGATCATCAGGAAAAACATACTTTGTATTGGATGAGTCATTTTGTGGAATTTGTAGAGAACTACAACCTAATGGTCATTCAGCTTTTTCTAAAATGAAAAAAAAAAAATCCCAAATCCAAAAACTATTTACTATTTTTCTCTTTCATACATGATCGTCATTTCCTGAGTTAATGAGGTAGCACCAGGAACAGACGAATAAAAGACCTCATTCACTTACACCCATTCTCTAGTTTTATGTGTAAAACACTACAACTACCATCTCTCATTCACTGTCAAAAACAGTCTTGTTAGGATCCAATGGTCTATTGTAGTTTGAATTAATCTGTAATTCTATAGTTATTCAATGAAAAATCTACTCTGGGAGTAAGTGCTTAACTATAAACAATTAATATGTTCTGATAAAGTAAATAAAACTTAATTCTGATTACATTTTCAATACTAAATTCTTAATACAAATAGTGTAAAGTAATACTACACCTGCAGGTAATTCTATTGTATAGGTTCTAAGAGGTGGTCTAAACTGCTTGATGAGGACCAAAGCATTGGGCTGTCCTGATTTGCTGATAACAGCTGTCACTGCTACACTGTCCTGTTCCAAAGTTCCTCTGGTTGTGCGACTTACCACCTCCCACACTCTGAAGATGTATAAAGCATCACTACATCTTCCTGAAGAAAGACTGATTTGTTGTAAAATAATGTAAAACCCAAAGTAGTGCTAAAATTGGTTGGAAATGATACTGAATTGGGCTATAACTCCCTCAATCCTATAACTTTCAAACTGCTACAAAAGATAATAGGATCTATATAGTCAGAACCACACCTTGGAATAAAATCCTTTAATATACCAGCTGCTCATATGTTATAGTTCCATGTATATAAGCTTTAGTGGAATAGTGGTTAACATTGCTGACCAGAAGTCATGCATGGGCCCATCTGGGTTTGAATCCTGAGCACAGCAGTCAGCCTACAGCCTACCTGGATATTCATTCTCCTTCAGGGCTAGCTGATGAATGGGTACCTGGCTTAAGTTGGAATTAATAAAGTCCAATAAAGTCCATCGTGTCCCTGCTATTGTGTGTAGTGCAGCTTTGGGGCAGCAGCAGCCACTGGATTTCTTTAAAGAGGTCCTGGGATTTGGGAGTTTGTATGAAAGGAGAAAGTTGAGATTAAATGTATATAAAGATAAGTTTTAGTTTAACTGAGAAGAGAGACAAATTGGTGAAGTGTGAGCTTGAACATAGACACATCAAAGCCAGGCCTTAATTGAAATACAGAGAAAATTAAGAAATGGAAAAAAAAAAGACAAGGGAAAGTATTTAAGAATTTTTGGGAGAAAGAAAGACCTGTCTTTTGAAATGCGCCAAGTCATTAATTACTGGGAAAGACATAAGGTAGAGAGTATAAGGGCAGTCTTTCTGGGAAGGAATGCAAATGATCGGGAAACATATGAAAGTGAATGGAGGTCATGAGGAAGATGCAGTGGTTGATAAAGAGGGCAAATGAGAGTTGGGGTGAGCAAGTATCCATAAACTTCAGGAAAAATAAGATGTAACCACTTGCAGGCAGAATTCTGTAACTGCAACATCTGTAATACCATCAACATATATTTTAGTTACATTCTACATATAAACATGAGACAAGAAGAAATCCTTCACTGTTTTTAAAGTTAGATTCCATAAGTTGTATAAGAAAAACCAGTGATTATCTTTTTTTCCTAGGGGGGGATGGAGGGCCCATTATACAGTATTATTTGGGTTTGTCATGTAATCTATAATCATAGTTAATGCCAAGCAAGATATTAAAGCTTCAGCACTCTCAGTTTGCACAGACAATAAGAATACTACTTCTAAATCTGTCATACCTTCGTCTACTAGTATGGTCAAGCCAGTGATAGTTGTTCAGGGCTAACCATTTCCCACGGGCCACTTCCTCCTCTCGCTCTACTTTGCATATGCTACTTCTGAAAACATAAATAATTCTTCTTAAAATAATTATTACATTGCAATGTAGTGTGATAAAATTACATTACTGAAATGAATGACATCTAAAAAAGTAATAAAAAGTACGGGTACTGGCATCCACATGAAAGTTGAGCTTAATGGGAAAAAATTTAGTAGTGTCATCTAAACTCTAAGTGATGACAGACCTGTCTCCCCAAACAGACTATAATGGCTAGGAAGAACAAGTAATGTAAATAAAGTAAGCCTTGCAGTAGAAAAAAGAAAGATTTAGTATTAAAAAACTTCAAATTGTTTACACCATATATGTGGGGAGAAGTGGCCAATATGTTACTGCATTACCTAAATGGAAGAAGAATCATTCAAGCATATAAATCATGAAGGAAGAAACCAAAGCATTATCCATTAAAGAGTGACAGAAGAAATACTTGTGTAAAGTGAAGGGGGTTCAATATGAGAGGTGAAGAAAGTCAAGTTGACACAGAGCACAGCTTTTGCATGAAATATGTGAAGAGGAAAGGCAGAAAAGGAGGTCTAACAAATGAGCAGTGCTCCATAAAGAATGCACCAACTCTATGTATAGAATGAGCAGCTCCTCCAAAGGGAAGTAAATGTAAGACATGTCTCCATGCTTCACTGTCAAATACATAAAGTATACGGATTGAGGTTGCTAGTGAGAAACAGTGGGATATAGAAATGACAATTATATTACATTGTTTTAGACGGTATAATGAACTTCCAAATGAAACTGAAGTGTGGCTACGGCCATCGAAAGATATATACAAGCTATTTGCAAAGGTATATGATCATAATTTAGTAAGAGTTGAAGTAAGTGTAACACTCATGATGTTAAATGAGTTGTAATGGCCAAGAAAAAATTAAACATCTAGTTTAAAAAGGGATGTTAATAAGTCTCACAAGTATATATCAAAAATTCAGGGATATCAAAGACTTACCCAGGATTATTTCCTGCCATACTTGTGATATGGGCAAGAACCTTACAATCTCGAATTAGACGAGTATAAGACCCTAAATATCCAGTCGTGCTGTGAGATGAGCAGGCACTGCCTGACACAGCTTTTGTCATCAACTTGAGCATCAAACAATATAAAGTCTTTGATCTGGAAATAAAATTACAATAACTTTAATCTAACCACTATACTGTATTCATCATGGGAGAACAAAGTGAGGAATAAATAAAAATGTTCTGGGTATTCTGCTGGCACTTACTCTGGTACTGTAACGAAAAATTTATTTAGTATAGAAAAAAAGTGCATCAATCCTATAAAATCCACTGCTCAAAATCATGTTCTGCAACAGTTGCTTTATTCCCAAAACACTACACTCCACTGCAGAATAAAATTACGCAACACTCAAGAGATGATAGCAATGTGGAGCTACACTTATCCATAATGTTTAGCAGAAACATTAAAATCCAGAGTGCATGAGTACAAATGGATAGGACGATATAACTTGTCCGAAAACAGTACATATAAATTTTCAGCAAGCGTAGATGTACTAATCTTACTTTGAAAGTGCCAAATTTACCTTGTAATGTGCCCGTAAACCTTTAACATGATCTATTAAAAATACGCACCTAAAAACCCTATTATGAAGACGGACCTACAAGAGAGTTCATCACAGCACGCACGGACGTACCTTCTTCGCATGTCACAAAATGTATGTCGAGAAATTAATACAAATATGATGACCACCGGACTTACCTTGGTCACCTGCTCCCGCGTGATGCTTCATTACGTATAGATATACGTAACAAGCGTTTGCGTCAGTACCACCGTCAATCCGGATTCATGTCGAACGCTTAAAAAATATTGACGTCAGCTTTGAACATTAATGAATATTCCTGGTTACTGTTGCAAAATTGGAATACAGTCTTGCAGAATTTACTTACTGGTAGAATCCATTCTCCCACACACAATATATCTATATCTCTGATGCCCTTTCTCTTCGGAAGCTCCCTTTGAGAAGATGGCCGCCGCAAGTCTTCACAACTAATAAACTCCAGTGCCGCTTCTTAGCCTTTAGTGCCTCACCCTTTACAGGCCATTGAAAGAGGGCAACTCTAACGCAGTTTGCATTAGTTACCAATTTATTTTCCTACCACCTACTAATGATCCAACGTACTATTATAACTAATGTTCCTTCCTAATCCCTCTCAAGCTCCTATAATTTTGTTAAAAGGCTAAGCTAGCGCATAGCACTACCAGCAGGAAAATTTAAGGTTAAGAAGAATGAGTCGTGTGAGGAAAGTGTTATATGTGACATGGAGAAATTATTTTTGGACATTGCCACATGAGGTTGATGCAGAAATACAGCTAACCCGGTCAAAGGCGTACTGGTTATATATATATATATATATATATTCATTCATCGTTTTTTCATGTCAGTAATTTCCAATGTTAGGGACAGATAGATGTAAAGGCCGAATTCGGTCATTTCAAGCGTTAGGGAAAGAGATGTAAAGGCCGAATTCGATCACATCCTTACTCCTGATACCACGTATAATGCACCGAAACCACTGCCCCACTATACTTATAATCGCTAGGGCTCGAGTTTGTTTTAATACTTTATTCGTTGATAGAGGAATCGGGATCCTAGTGCTGTCACTAGGTAACCCTGTATAACCATACAAAAAGCATCTGGCAAGTGTCGCGTGTACATATAACAAAGGAGCTTACTAAAGCCTAAGAAAGTTAGGATATTCCTTCAACACATCAATATTATTTACATAATGTCTGGCCAGTATGGTGTAGGTCATCGTGTCTCCATCAGGAGGTCGTGAAGAGGTGGTTGAGAAAGAATACCGATCACGTACGTCCTGTCATAGGATACGAAGGTAGGGCGGGACACGGGAGTTGAAAACCCCCTTCTCCCACCAAAATAAAGAACAATTTTTTTTTTGTACGTCACTTTTCTGTTCCTGACGCCACATTGCTAAGTGGAAACAATAAATCTCTGTCTATTCCTGGTGGTAACTGCTAAAACGGAAAATACAGTTGTCCCAGTACTTTTTTCTTGAAATGGTCCTTTTCCAAGCTGTGCTACTTCGTATTAGGGACTTTAATCATTTGGAGAAACTTTGTCAACAGACGCCGAAAATGTATAGTTTCCAATCAAGGTTCACAAATCTCTGGCTGTTATAGTTATGCAGCATTGCCTTCTAAGAGCAGAGCTGCCACCTCGACTTCCCATAGGGATGCCCTCAAGGTCTTCTCGACCCAGGTCGAGCTGGTGGCAATTGTCGCCGCCCTTGCCTTAGCCAGAATGGTCCAGTCTACAGATGACGCTGTGCAAAAGAGCACAATCTCATTCATTGTATTGCAGTACCCATATATCGAGTCCCTAGGGATTTCGAATATTGCATAGACTGAAGTTCTCATTAGGATTAAGACGGTTCCCCATTTGTCAGCATAACCTACAAAGTGTCAGTGAAGTGATAAAACAAAATTGATCGACTGACACTGGTAGTGATCAATATCAGTTGCATGAAGTGTGCAAAAAGACCTTACTTATTCTTTCCAGTGCATGGTAGTTTCTCAATGTTTCCCTGCTGGATGTTCAACTGCATTAGTTTCACACCAGCGTTTCCAAGCTAGAGCATGTCCCATCCAATGTTATCCATACTTGTACTTGGCATTGTTCCGGAGAGAGGATGTTTCCTAACTAAGTGTTAACTGCAAATGTTACTCATTAGGTAGGATATTAGAGAGGAACTGATGGGTTGGATTAGCCATTTCTGTTCTTCCTGTCAGAGAAGTAATCAGAATATTTTACAAATATTCATCTAAACCCTAGTCATGCCATCATGTACTGCATATTAGTGTAGTCTTCCGGTATGATAGACCCAAGGTCTGGGGGACATGGTTTCTCTTCAGTACAGACCTTTCGTTGTAGGCCTTAAACTTTGTCTTCCTGTAAGCCTGTCAAAAATTGAACTGTGTGGTCCAAGAGGATAGTTATCTGGACGAGATGGAAGTTTTATGACAGTTTATGATGAAATCTAACATGAAAAACAGCTTCAATTTTTCAAGAGATCAATCCCATTCAAATGGTCAAACAGCATGCTGGAGGTTCCATACGAAAACTACTACAGTACATTTTTATTTCAGAAAAATACAATATTTAAAGAAACATGTTTGGCTAAAATATTAATTACAATACAATGGTACTCAGTGTTTCCATTTGGGCAGGTCATACTCCAAACCAGTCTTCCACAGACATACCAGCATAACACCTCACATGAAATGGGAGAGGAAGAATCAACCTCCACATTCAAAGCGGAAACGCAAGGCCCCGATTAGACCTTAATACCTGAGAAAAAAATTATGTATTAATGCTACAAGCAAGGTTATGGCTTGGAACCACAAATACAAAATGTTATCAGATGGCCGTTCTTTTTTTCTTCAAAGTATTACAGAACAGGTCTGTGAGAACAATCATCATAAAATTAATTCTGACTAAGGGTTAGCTAGACGCAAACTGAATATGGACGAAATACCTTAAGCAAAGCTACAGGACAAAAAACTATAGTCTGAACCATGAGCAATGAACAACTGTATACCAAAAAACTTAACATCTAAATAACAGGTTTACATTTAAGAAACTCACCTGCCATAAAAAATATCTACTTTCAGCAAAGGGCAATTAGACCAAGTACTGTTCCTGAAGCTTTAGCTTTGCCAGTATTGTGCAATGTGCAGTGTGTTAACCTGCAAAGAATGTGTTATTAACAAATATCCTGACACACATTAAGAATTTCATTAAAGATCTTCAGATTACACTATACTCTTCAATCTTTTCAGATATATGCTTGTCTTAATTCATCATATAAAAATCATATATGCTCCATAATAAACCTACATACTTCTAGTAAAAACAAAATCTACAAAATCTAATTATAATTACATTAAATTTCAAAATATTTACAATAATACCTGAAATAGTGTACATGGCGAGGAATTCAGCTCCGTTACAAGTAAACCCAATTTCCAACACCAATATTTTCATCTGAAATACAATGAAATTAGTAGCTCACCCAAAATATATATACAAGAAAGCTATAATTGCACATATTATCAGAAAGACTAATTCAATTCGTCACCATATATAACGCTAGGGGCGAAATAATCATCATGGTTTTTCTCAGTACACCAAACATTTTCACTTCATTATTAATGAAAGTTTTGAGGTTCTTAGTTTGGACCTTCAAACCTCAAGTCTTTACTGATAAACAATCACCGCTTCTGTCTTAGCAGGGTAGTGTATCACAGCTCTGGCTGTAACACAAACTCATTCCATCTGCTTGTCCAAATCATCACAGCACAACCTTCCTCATATTGTTATTCTACACACAACCCAACCCTAGACTCCTCAGGTCCTTCTTCAACATATTCACCATTTTCCAGTCTTTCATTCTTAAGACTTCTGGTCATTTATACAAATGATACAGAAAAGAAGATATGTACTTGCCAGAAATCTGAAGCAGAGTAGTCCAGTTTCCAACAATCTGAAAGGATGAAATCTTTATTAGGTGAAAACAAAACAAGTAATGAGAGAAATTTGGATTTCTTCAGTCAAACGCCAATCTGTCCACACAAAACTGCACTGCGGGTACATGTGCATTTGGTCTCGTCATCGACTCATCATTTTCATTCACCACCCCCAAAGAATTACTAAAGCTGCAACTAAGAAACTAAGGCCTGGAATAGGTATTCTTACATCTAAATGTTACCAATACCTTTTAACAAAAAAAGGGGACGAATTCATTTTAAATTTGAGAATAACCTCTACACCAAAAGATACAAAACCTTAAATTCAGTTTACAAAAAGCAATTACAAATTCTGTGGATCAGATTGTTAGCATACTGTTCAACTATTGCACCTACCATATCACCATACAAGGAATTTGGTGATCATTTTAACATGAACCTTCTATCTAACTCAACTACTTTTAAGACATTAATTCACTTCTTATAACCATTCAATTCTGTTATATGGAAGAACAATCATTGCCTTCATCCAATTAAACCGAGTAATGCCACATATATATAAAAGCACAGCTTCATCCATCATCAAAAAAAAAACACAGTTTTCCACTTTTCATGTGAATCACTGGTTTCATCACTTGTGTCTGCCTACCACTTACTCATTTCACTCCGGGCATCCTAAAGCAGTTCCTAAATCTGTCAAAATGGTAAACCTTACAAACTGACCTACATCCAAAGTCTATTCTACAATCATTTACATTCACTTTTTAATATCTACATTTGCTTTTATTTCATTTGTTACATTTTCATGTCTGTATACAGTTGCACCCTTATCAAAACACAATCAGTTCTCCCATTACATTCAACCATATAGATCCCAAAAATAAATTATTACATCAAAAAATGCATGTAACTTCATATCCTTAAGTAAAACAAATAAAATACTCACCAAAAATGTAATGAATACAGCACAGCTCCCCTCTACCCTGCAAAAGAAATAATACTATATAAACTCTCCCTGGGTTTGAGTATGGTAACATTATCATACTAATCAGTTCGGCAATAATCAACATATATCGTTAGACTCTTCCAATAATCATCACAAGATTCGCAAAATCCTTTCACTGTACAACTGCTATATATAATGCCATTACAATATATTGCAAATAATTATAACATTCCCAAATCAAAAATTACTTTGAGACCTCAAATAATCTAATCAAAACTACACACATTTAGCATGAAAAATTACTTTTTCCCCCTCTATCAACATTCAGTGCTTATGCAACATTTAGATATTTTCACTTTGATGAAAAAAGCAGCCACATTTATCCCATCAAACTAATCTTATTTAGTTTATATCAAAATTAACAAAGCTTCCCTTCCATGACAATCTGCAACAAACTTCCCAGTTCCATATTTCACTATCCTTCCTTGTATATCACACACATGCCCATATACATCATCCGTAATCATCTACACCAATTTCATTCATTTACTTAGATAAAGGAAATCTGCTCATCTCAAGATCCATGCTGCTGATAACCATGGCCACAACCATTTCCTGTCAATGATTAGCAGATTTGAGGTACCGAATGACAGGACTCACAAAGATATGCAATTGCTGAGAACAATTACAATCTACAAAGAATTATACTTACAAATGTAATTTCAAAGCAGAATTTCCAATTCTGATGCCATATAAGTAGAAGTTCCAATTCCACATGCTGCTGGAAAAGAAAGAAATCACAATTTTGTTCATTCACGAAAAATCTCAATATACACTTCTGTAGTCAGAAACGAGGAATTCACTTCATCAACATTATTTTGATGGAAAATTCATCATTTCAAAATTGCCATTACTAACTAAGCAGTTTTTACTTCAAGTATTTCCCTTATAACAACATATGCATTGTGATGCTGTTCACTGCATTTTTACAAATTGCCTCATTCACTCACATACACTATTGCCATTATGTAAAATAAACAAACCTGAGCCCCTATCCACGACCAGGCCCCAAATATCTTAGATTTCCCTGGCTGCTCAGAAACCAGTTTCTCACTAATCTGCCACCAGCAAACAACTGACACCTCCCAGGACTTCCCTGCCAACCCACCAGAATGCTTACCAGGTCCTCCCTCCATGACACTTTCCTTATCCTTCACCACACCAACCTTAAACAAATCAAATAGCCATGATGACATCAGTCCCCTGCCACAGACTCGCCCTCATATTCCCATGCACACATGCTTCATTCTTGATAAATTCTTCACTGCTTCAAGCAGCTTTCCTTCCACACCAAGTATGTAAAACAGATCTTAACTCTAAATCATTCACTTTCTCTAGATTACAAAATGCCACATACAATTTTCATTTCTCAAGGGATTTCTTTCTCTCTCTCTCTCTCTCTCTAAAAAAAAAAAAAAAATATATATATATATATCCCTGGGGATAGGGGAGAAAGAATGCTTCCCACGTATTCCTTGAGTGTCGTAAAAGGCGACTAAAAGGGGAGGGAGTGGGGGGCTGGAAATCCATACATTATTTACCACTCCTTAAGCCATAATTAACATGGTAACCTCTTGATTTCATACCTTTTCTTTTCATGCCACTGAGGTGGTGTCAGGATCAAACCACTGCACCTTGCTTGTCTCACTGCGTATCTGTAGGAGATGTTACTATAATGTTTTGTTTACAGCATTTTTAACATTTTATCAATCTTGTATCAGCCCTGTTGAGCATGAACCCTCAGATATCAGGTTTATGTAAATTGTCATCATAAATAATTCAATAACAAAATTTAGACCACTACATTCACCTCCATGCCACCAAAGCACTATGGTAAAAAAATTCATCAAACTACTTACCTTTCTCCAGGACAAATTCCAAACATCTGCAAATAGAACATTATTTTAGAAATTCTTAAAGGCAGATCTACCCTACCTCTCTCTATTACTTCAGAACAATAAAGTATGTTTTCATGATAATTTCAACAGAGGTGTCAGATTTTCATCAAGAGAATATCAACATCAAATATTATGAAACCTTACAAGCTTTACCTTGCATAACCACCAAATCTCCATGTATACATAGCCTGACATCCTGAGCAAAACCCGAAAGATCCATTTTTGTCCAACCTGTAAAACACATGTCGTTAGATTTTCCTTTAATACAGGATCCTTAACTACATAAAATAAATATTTCAGAGTACGAATACAATATCATTAGTATCAACTTTTTTTTTGTATTTCATCAATTATTACTACAAATAAAATCCTGTACACCCTTTGAGTTTGGGAACTAATCAGATGTTCCTCTACAATTTGTCCCACAAAAAAATTCAATGTAATTTCATCTTGCAGCCATATAAAAAAGTTTACCATAAGAATCTGCAGTTCAAAGTGAAGCAGTCATACCAAATGACCATTCTTTTTCTTTAATTACCTCCCATTAAGATTATGCTGGGAACAGTCTCAAGAGGAAAAACTCTCACTACCCCCTTTTCCTTGCAGAAATATGAAAACAAATTGGAGAGTTTTGAGTCCCGTTCAAAAGGCAGTAATCAAATGGAGTTGTACTGTTTCTCCTTTATCCACAGGGATATGCCATTAATAAAATTCTTAAAGATGCATGACACAAATTTTAAAGTAAAGGCCAGTTTCTCAAATTCACCAACATTCATACAAAATTTATACAATAATTACCTCAACTTTTGAGTATTTCCTTTAGGACAGGCATCACCCTGAAAATAAGAAAAATATAATCAGATACATTTACAACATAAATACATCTTCGTCTTACTGCATTTCAGAAGAAAATTCTTAACATTTTGCATGCTGGCAATCTTAAGGTGTCCTAAGGTAAATCTCATCATTTGTATTACCTATTGTCAGGTGTGCTTTATTACAAATTATGTTCACGTTTATCACAATTTTAAGTCTAATACATGTACATTATCAGAATTGTTAGCTGTAACCTTAATTCTTACAAATGCCACATTCCACTTACCAATACCTAAGGCTGTTCGTGCAGAACATCTTGTTCTTTTGCTGAAAAAGACAAAGTAATAAATAAACAACGTTCAGAATCATGAAAAATAGTATAGACTGTACTGTCAGACGTCACGCACCATCATTAAGCCAAAGCTATCTGTTGGAAACCGCGAATGTGAACAATAAAGTTTTCATCATATAAACTGTTAGTATGATGCTAATGTCCTGTGGTACTGTCTATAATCATTATTGCCAAAATCATTATACAATATGTATAAAGAGAACAAATTCTCTTACATGATATTCTTAATTGCAAAAACCCTCAAGTAATTACAAACTAACACTTTACAAAAGTTTTTAATAATTCAATGTTTAATGCGATAAGCAGCTCAAATGCATACTATGAAATGTATCGATTAACGTTTCAGTAGTTAATTGGTTCTTCAAACCTCATTTTAGGCAATCTGGTGTATACAATAATCATGTACTGTTCAAGACAACCCACTTGTATTACCAATATCTGTTGTCAGTAAACTTTACTGAAAAGCCAAATAAAATTTTCTTCAATTTTGCAAAATGCTTTGCACACAATACTTGCAAATTATTATCCACAATTCTAATACACCTATATCATCAGAATTGTTTGATGCAAACATTTACAAATACCACATTCCACTTACCAGTACTTCAAGCTGTTTGTGCAGAACATATTCTCCTGCTGAAAAAGACAGTAATTAATAAACATTCAAAACTATTAAAAAACATTATAGACTGTACTGTCAGACATCACGCACCTTCATAAGCCAAAGCTATCAGTTGGAAACCGCGAATGTGAACAGTAAATTTTTCATCATGTAACCTGTTAGTACGACAATTAGGGTAATCTTAGCAAAACTTTCATGCTAATGTCCTGTGGTACAGTCTATCATGGATGCCAAAATCATCATACAACATAATATATTAATAGGGCAAATCATCATCATACCAAAAGAATCTCAAATTTAACTGTCAAACTTCCCAGTATCCATTGCCCTCTGAGCAAGTCTTACTCTGGAATTATAAAAAGTACTTTTTATAAACATTTCAATATCAATGAACTAATGTTAAGATCAAATACTTACAAAATTCAAAGCACTATATATATCCTTGGCAAGTGAAGAATAACAATTGTAATAGTTTGCATTTCCCCAGCTGTCATCAACATGCAGAATGTAACTAAGGAGGTAGCAACAAAATCTCATACTTATAATTCACTATTCAAGTTTTGTAAAAAAGAAGAAAAAAAAAATTGGATTTATGTTACTATACTTAGTGTGCATGGAGTGCTCAGTACATTGCATGAGCCATTACAAAACCAGATCCCCATCTCCAACCACTAACATGAACTAACATGGTATAAATAACCAGTAACAAGACAAATCACTTGTCAATTTGTACCCAATTACAACTTGGTAGTTCACCGATTCCACCCAAAGCATGGGAAAATTATACAAAAAACTAACCTGGAAATCTGGTTCTAAGGGGAGGGTCCAAACATACTGGCATCTGAAAAGAGAACGGATTTTAATTTATTTCGACCAAAGACTATTTCAAACTTGTTCTGATACGAAATAATGTCAAAGTCAACATCTAAGAACAATGCACACGGCACTGTCTAGCCCGTCAACTCTGCTTTACTCTACGAATCAACCTTAGCACCAATGCAACATAGTGGCTGCACAAGTGACTCTGGGATCGAACAATACAATCAGACATGGGAGTGTTCCTAATATACATTTTCTTATCAGGATCATGAACTGTTAAATAAGCAATATGAACAAAACAGAACAATGCCTTTCATGTGATATGCAAGGCAGATGTTAGGATGCATGTTATTACCTCCTGGTTTATACATCTAAATGGAAATTTTACTTTGAACAATGTAATATGCTAAAACCCAGAATTAAGCAAAAATGTACAAAAAGGTACGTTATCTATTTTGCCAAATTTATCTTGAAATGTGCTTACAGAACAAAATAAAATACTTATCAAAAACACAATTTTACATTTTGTGCTCTTACCAAATCAGTTTGACAAATTTCAAATGGAAATATAAAACTAGGGACAAATTAAAAACAAAGGCAATGGAAGCCTACTTATCAATGGAAGGGGAAAAAATGGTGCGAAGTTACTGGTAAGACAACTCTATCCAAGGGATAAAACCAGTGATGCTGACATCTCCCAGGCTGTAGTTTCACCTGATGGTATACATTTCGGCTAATTTTATGGTTTTGTCACCCATACTGTGCAGTACTTTGGTAATACACTATATTACAGCTGGAATACGATTTAAACCCTATGTTTAATTCTACAATACAACCTAAAGCAGCTGTAATGGTTCATTTATGAATTAAACGTGTTAAACTGCTAAATATGGAAGAAAAACGACCTTTCCCAGCAAAGATTCATAGTCATTTTCCATATTCTACTCAAAATACACAGGACATTTTGCCAAATGGAAACGTAAGCCATACAGAATCCCAGTAGCCCTTCAAGCAACCGTCTTAACTCTCCAGAAGCAGCCATTCAATGTTCCCAACAGCAGACCACATGGCCATACTTCTACACACCTTGGATGCTTAGGGAAAATGATATAGGTTTTTAAGGTCCGAATTTAAACTCAGGTCTCAAATGGCCATCACACCCATATAGACCCCTAACACTCGCATCCTTCACCCTGTGTCTGGCTAAAATCACAAGTATAATCTCGAATCCTTCAACAATACTAATCAAATAATCTTCCCTGTCCTCGGGAAATACATTCAACTGACATTTCATCAGTGAAAATATGCTTTCTCCAAAATCGAAGTTTTCTCTATCAAACGTGCTTAACTAATTCCAGGACACTACAATACCAAGAATTCTATTTGATTAACCTTTTCACAAATATATATATATATATATATATATATATATATATATATATTTGACGAGATCCTATTGATCCGGGACCGCGTGTGGGCGTCCGGGCCACCACGTGGTCGACATCACTCAGTATTTTACGTTGCCAATAACAAATTCCAAACCAATCCCTTCCCTTCAATCAATATTTCACCATACATTAGGGAATGAATACAATGAAGAAAATAAAAAAGCAATAGCGCCGTTGGAAGTATTCCACCATGAGTGCCAGGCCAAAGTGCCGACCTCAAAACGCCATCTGCTTATGTAGTAAATCCTCTAAACATGCTAAATATATTCACAGACAATACTAAGCATAAGCACTCAACGAATGCATGCAATTATAACAGCGTTATAACTAAATGTTAATTAGACTTTTCTCACCTTGAGTACTGCCACATCCTTCCTCCGTCACCGATAGCGAGAAAGTGACCGAGCATCGCCGTCAACGCGGTTATGTGGAGGATGCCATCTTTGAGTGTTTGGGGCGGATTCGGGATGGGTAAAGTAAGTATTAATTTAAAAATATTCTAAAGTCTTTCATTGATTTAGTACGGTTACATTAGACAATTTCTCTAAAGTCATCTGCACCAAGTTATAAGTGTTTTAATTAGTCACAAAGACTGATATTGCTTAAAAAACTGCGCGACCATTGGATTTCTGCTGATTTGCTACCTCACACAATTTGAAACCAAACATAAATTACACAACTTTTACGAATATAATTATGAAAAGATGGTTTACATTCTCTAACATGATATCCAAAACTACCAAAAGGAACTGAATATAGTGAATGATGAAAAAAAAAGACACTCTAAAACTTTTCTGTCAGGTTCGTACAGACCTAAGCTATTTTGTTTCCTTGTAAAA
This sequence comes from Panulirus argus, assembly GCA_038088735.1. Taxonomy (NCBI): domain Eukaryota; kingdom Metazoa; phylum Arthropoda; class Malacostraca; order Decapoda; family Palinuridae; genus Panulirus; species Panulirus argus. The sequence goes on from JAYMFT010181299.1 coordinate 20,561, forward strand.
CTCCCATTACCGTAATATACTGGCTATATTTATCGAAAAATTTTCAACTGTCAAAGACAACGTCATAATGTAAGTCGTAATTGACTGCCATGCTATAATCTGATGCGCTCGTAGTTTACAATAACTGAAATTTCGAGTCACAAGGAGTGTTTTGTCTATTTTTAGTTATCATCTTTGGCATCTCCCTCAGGCGTACCTACTGTACGCTATACACTTGTCTCAACCTGCCCCTAGATATGTGCCCTTCACCCATACTATCACTGAAATTGTTTCTGTATATATAGTAAATAAACACTAAAATGATGAAAAGCCCAAGCGAGAAATTATGTTCCCACGGAGTACAGTGCATTTTTGGTTTAAGTAACTTCCAGCAACGTCGACAGATTATGCTACAATATCATGTGTTGCACAGTTCATCTTGCAATTCTGTCAATAAACACACGAAAACCCAAAAGGTAAAAAAATTATAAAACTTGAATGATACATGATGGTACATAACATACGTAGGAGAAGGTTCAATTCATATCTCATGTTATAACTTTTTAGTCGGGATAGTCATGGTGTAACCCACATATGGGATAGTATTGTATAACTCAGAATAGGGAAGAATCCATGTTATAATCCTCACAGAGGGGACAGTCCATATTATATCTTAAACGGGATAGGCCGTGTTATAACCAACATAAGTCACCATGTTACAACCTACAAAGATAGTCCATGTTCGAATGAACATAGGAAGTAGTCTATCTTACAGTTTTATTTAAAATAAAGTCATACGACAACTGCAATGACGTGTTGACTCTAAAATCCACGTGGTGGATAGCTCATGATAAAGTCCACGTGAGAGACAGTTCAAGCTACAGCCACGTGGGAGATAGGCCGTGCCAGAACCCACGTGGAGGACAGTCCGAGCTGAAATCCACGTGATGGACAGCGCTACAACCCACGTGGTGGATAACCCACGTGGCAAGCAGCCCATGCTGAAACCCACGCGGCAAACAGCCCATGCTAAAACCCACGTGGCAGAGCCCATGCATGTTATCACACAACGAAAGAGAAGTCACCTTCTGTGAGGTTGTATCATCGTTAACGGACGAAAAGGAGTTTAGTCGAAAAGCCTTTCACTCCAAAGGAGTCCAACATTTTTCCCTGCAATCAAAGTATGCCATATTCAACACGGAATAAATGAAAATTTCCAATTTCTCCCGTTACAAACCACACTGGATTCTTACATTAAACGTCCTTGGCTACCAATACTGTAAATTTCATAGCATTTCACAAGAAATTTCTAGCTATGGCGGCCCAAATTCGGCACTTGCAAGGAAATACAATTTGGTTAAACTGGTGAATCTGTCATATTCCCAATCGCCACAAATCTCTATACATCCCCCTCCCATCCTCTGTGACTAATTACACCGGGCTGTTATAATCGATCCCAATAATGATCATAATTGTGATTCTCATGAAACATTACTATACAGTTTTCCAAGTACAACACCTCAGATTGGGTATATTCTGTAGGGCGCGGTGGATTCATCATGTTTTTCATTTCATAAAATGACATTTCCCCTAGTGTCCGTGAGAAAAATTGCTGGGGTCTTACAGTGGCCCTTCCTGACAGCGGGGTCTTACAGTGGCCCTTCCTGACAGCAATTACTCTGAACTGCAAGACATTTTATTATAATTTTTTTCAATTATGAACAAGTGGCGCATCCAATGCTATACCATTTGGTTAAATATTTAGTCGTAATTCGAAAATGCTCTTCGTGGGATGTGAGAGGCTAATGCCCTCCCAACGTCACGGTTCTAACAACTATAAGAGAGATATATGGATAGCTAGATATTATATCATATTTGATAGCATCGACATTTGCCAAAAACTACTGAAGTATCCCTCCCCAGAAAAGTTTTCAAGACGAGAGAAAACGTATGATACTCGACATTTTCGGGTGGACTATAATGAACGAGTATGAATTTATATTGGCAAAATACTTAAACAGTTTACACATTTAAAAATTTCACCGAAGTTAGCACATACAGTATACAAAAATACTTATTTCTAATGTGGTCCTTCTGACATAGTCAAAATGATACACTGCAAAAGCTACAGAACAACAATAAGAAAATACAATACAATTGAAATAGGTACAAAACATTGATTTTATGGTGACGAAAAACTAAAAATAAAGGTGAACAGAGTTACTAGCAACAATGAAGATAATTATAACGTAGTAATAAACATCTTAGAAATATCATTACCACCAAACGTATCCCATTGACGCGATTTTACTCGTTTCTTAAAAAATCTTTATTAAAGATTATTCTATACAACTATACCGGTATAGCTAAACGAACTCGTACTAAAACCACCTACAGTAGCTACAACATATGACAAATCAACAATTCTCTTCCATAACTGTGCTAATCATGAACCATTTTAAAGTTACGTCTCATATATTCTGGGGAACTTTAATGTTATTCTTAAGTCCGTATTTCATCTCTTGTACTTTGTATTCTACTAGAAGAACACGCACGTTACTGAATTGATCAAGACTACAGATAAGTTCAGGGAAGAAGGGTGAACATGATGTTAATCTGCATAAACCAGCATGACAATAACAGTACATACATTAAGAGTACGATAATGAAAAAAATGAGATAATATCCGATATGTTCTTAGATAACTCAGTGTATGTCATCCACGTTGCCAAGTTGTGTTCGGATGAGCAGGTAAAATAATATTTGTTATAGAAAACATTTGAAACCAAAGAACAATAATCATTTAACTTCACTGCTCCCAGCAGATCGGTCGACCCAACGCAGATATACATCATAAGCAGCAAAAAGAATTAAATCTAAATAAACATATTGCGAAGGAGAACTATAAAGCAATTAAAAACTTTATCCTAATATACAAGCAAATGCACCAAACCGTTGCATAAACGAGATTACACCAATGCTAGGGGAGACAAATATCTTAAATATGCATATGAGTGAAATGACTATCGAACACAACTTTCGAGCCTATACTATCCGGTGTCTCTATTAAACCATCAGTCAGAAAACAATAGGTCTGTGGAATCTGTTGGTTCGAGTTGACTTAAAATTAGTTGAGTCGTCCTAAAACGTTGTGATATTTAAAGAAAACGTACAACTCTTGAATAAAAGAAAATGATTCTCAGTAATTTTTCTTGGGTATCATAAGCAAACGAATTCCCCTTAAACTTCGAGGTTATTATTTTAAGACAATAATGTAATACTTTCGCTCTATGCATTCACATTTTTATATAAATATTGTTCATACAGACCCAATCTGTCATTTATGTCCAGCAATAATAATAATAATAATAATAATAATAATAATAATAATAATGGGTTCGAAAGATGATGTTGGAGTACCCCAAATGCTGAGAGTGCCAATTTTAATACTGGTTCTCCCTGGCAAGCCAATAATTGTTTGGACTGGCAGATGGCTTTGGCAGGAGGATGGCTTGAGAGCTTACTTATCATAACTGTTAAGATAACGAACTGCAAGTTCACACGACTCCGGAAATCAATGGTAAGTCGACTTCAAAGGTTGTGTTACGGTGTATATTGTAACCAATTATCGAAGGTTTGATACGCTAAGGTGGACAACACAACCATCCATGGTCCGAAACACTCTGTGACCACAACACAACCATCGATGGTCCGAAACACTCGGTCTGACCACAACATGACCACCGATGGTCTGAAACACTCAGCTTTTGATTACAACTATTGAGGGTCCGAAACAATGAGCTTGACCCCCAACACAATACCCCCCTCCCCCCTTTCTCCTCCATCACCAACATTCACCCCCCTCTCCCTCCACCACCACCACTAAACCCCCTCCAGTATCACCACCACCACCACTAACCCCTTCCCCCTCCACTACCCCCAACCTACCAGGACCCTCAGCTGACCCCCACCACAGAGGCACCAATCAAATCACACTTTACAACCCTTATAAACATGGCGTCGTGAGAGCAATAGGAACAAGGCTAACAAAAAAAAAGAGAGAGAGAGAGAGTTGCATCAGACTGCAACACCTACTTTCGAGACGTTCATCTTCGTCATTATCTTGGCCCCCTGAGCACGACGGTACGACCATTGGGCACGACGGTACGACCATTGGGCACGACGGTACGACTATTGGGCACGACGGTGCGACCCTTGAGCACGACGGTACGACCCTTGAGCACGAAGGTACGACCCTTGAGCACGACGGTACGGCCCTTGAGCACGACGGTACGGCCCTTGAGCACGAACCTCACGAGTCAGGTCGAAGGCCAGGCCACCACATCTAAGAATCGCACCACCGTACCCAGCAAGTCGTACCGTCACGCTCAAGGGTCGTGCCCGGCAAGTTAAAATTGCGTGTGACGGCGGGAGAGCGACGAGGGGCGCGGCAACATGCGGGCGGCGGTATGCAGGGCGCGGGAGGCAGGCGTGGGAGGCACTGGGGCGTGCGATTGATGGCGTGGGGAGTAGGGCCTGGGCCAGGGTGCGGGGAGGCAGACCTTTCGTCAGGGCGCAGGGGGTCAGGGGCGTTTAACAGGGCGTGGGGACAGGGGGGGGGGGTGACGACCCCGTGGGTCATGTCAGGGACATCTGTCATGGCATGGGGTCAGTGGCATGAATGGTGAGGAGGTGGGCAGGGTAGGGGGTTATGGGTGGTGCTTGCATGGGTGGCAAGGTGTGGGTGGGCGTGACGACGAGTCACATACCCACCCACCACAACAAGTCTTCTTCCTCCTCCTCTCTCTCCCCACAGGTATGCCCGGGGCCTCCCCCACCACCACCCAGAGAGCCTCCCCAGCTCCCCTCCCGCAGCAAGCGGTCAGGAAAACAAGTGGGGGGAAACACGCCCCCATTACTGGCAGCCAAGAGTGGGGACGGAGGAGGGTGAGGAGATGGTGGTTCTGTTCTGTTCTTGTGGGGTTCGTGAGGGCAACTCCCCTCACCAGGGGGGGAAGGTGACAGCCACCACCTCACCGGGGGCGAAGGTGACAGGTGGCTCACCTGCACCCTCGGCCGTTCGCCTGGACCTAGGTGCACTGGCCCCCATCCAAGGAGTGCACTTATCCAGACAAGACCACACTCTGGAGACACTCGCACTCACACACACACACACACACTCACACACTCTCCCGGTCCCAGACCCGCCACTTGGCCGTACCGCGCGAACTCCGGGGCCAAGATCCGTCGTGCCAGTCAACACAGACACGAGTGAATGCACACGCTCCAACACTCGAGCGTACCGGAGCCAAGTCTAACGAATCTCAACCGTACCTTTTGGGTTGTTACGGTACGCCGGCCAGGTACAGAGGCACCCATGAGAGAGAGAGAGAGAGAGAGAGAGAGAGAGAGAGAGAGAGAGAGAGAGAGAGAGAGAGAGAGAGAGAGAG
>JAYMFT010181300.1:0-12045 GCA_038088735.1 Panulirus argus
ATATATAAACGTGTGTGAAACAAAGTATACAACATAGAGCAAGCTGTTTTCAGTTAGTTATATTTCATCTTATTTACTTATCATTTTGAGAGTAATTAGTATTCAGAGCAGTAATCCTAATAATTAAGTAATGCACTTCGCATTCACGCTTACCAACCTAATCAAGACAACTGGAATCGTAGCATTCATTCTGAAATCCATCGTACTTTCCCGCATAGATAATTCATTTGTAGGGCGTACCTGCCAACCCACATGCCCTAAATAAACAATAGCCACTTACTTACCAACCCACATCCTACCCACGCAAAAAAAAAAAAAAAAAATCCACTAAATTTTTCAACTAATAATTCATAGTCAAAGCAATACGTCTAATTAGGGTGAAATAACCTATATATCACCAGCACAATACAATTTTGTTTGTAATTATTTTACTAAATGATGCTCATTGCTATTTCTTCTATACAGTTGGTAATGAGGTCAGAATAAACCTCAAATACATTATTATTTTTTTACTCCTTTGTCTGTCTTAATCCCACTGCTCCAGAAAAATAATGTATTATTTATATGAATTTCTTGATTTACATAATAAGGAAATCTATGGGAATATAAAAATAGAGCACTTGTTATGAGATACTGCGTAACTAATGAACTAGCGCTTCAAAAAATAGCCAACTCGTCGCTAGACTCGTGAACTCCTTGTACGTATCAAGTTGTATTTTGTTTTGGATTCGTTGCTCTCAGTTGCAAGTATTCAGTAAAACACACTGATGCATTTACGAAAAACAACTGTATAATAGATAATGAATATCTTTCTTGAAAGTATATAGTTACTTTCTACCGGCACGGATGTGTACTTGTTACGGGGAGAGAGTTTGACACTCGTGTTACCCCGTCTCTTAACCATGTATATATGTATCACGTCTTTAATCCCATGTTTGCATACACCCTCACACACACCCCAGCCTAAGCCGGGCACCCATTTATCGGCCAGTCCAGAGGGAAATATGAACACCGGGACTAGGTGTGGGCCAATTGCAGTGCCCAGAATTCGAACCAATGCGGGTCAGTGCTGACTCATAGTCAGCAACGCTGACCATCATACCACGAAGGCCCGTATGTGTGATAACTATTTCTTTGTTACGGGGAGAGAGTTTTACAGTCGTGTTGCCCCGTCTCTTAACCTCGTACATATGTATCATGTGTCTTTTTTCCTATCTATGTACACACACACACACACACACACACACACACACACACACACACACACACACACAGACATACACACTCATCCTAGCTTAAGTGTATGTGCACGCAAATGATAAAGCTGCGTGAAATGGCTATCTGTATTTCTTTAAGTCATGCAGTACAGTATACCACAAATCTCATTCTAAGTCACATTTCTCATTCTGAATAAGGTCCTGGTGTCCAAATGTTGTTTCGGAACCATTACGTTCTGTAATTAAGTTTTGATACAACCATGCGATCGTGTGAGTATATCATCTGAGAAGCTCTGTACCAGAATTCTTTCAGTGATAGTAAATAATCACAAAGATACACTACAGCAGAGAAAGAGAGAGAAAAAAAAATCGTTTACAAAAAAGCGTAATGGAGTGCATATATAATGAGAGTGTAAGTCGTCACAGAAATAACTTAAACAACCGAAAGAAAGTAGTAAGAATATTTCGGTAGGTGGATGTAGATTGACGCTGACTGGCTTGGTGTTTGTAGCTTAAAAGTTGACAGATTAAATGACACTGGCTGTCAATAGGCCTGATGCCCAAGCAACTAACCAAACCGAACATAACAAGGTCTCGGACGACTTAATGGATCTTTAAAAACATACGAAAACGACCCAGATCAGAAAACGGACCAAGAGAGTGGGAATCGCGTTAAGCCGTAGGATGAGCGAATGTAACAACAAGACAAGGCCCCAGTGGCAGATGCAGACTTCGCTAACCGAGCATCAAATCACTCGGAAAATGCTGATCTTAATACTCTATATATTTGATATATGGTACAGATTCTGATTTAATGTCCTTTAGCTACTGTAACTATTATATTACTGTACTTTATATGGGTAATGTATGGTACAAACTACAGTTTAAAAATCTTGAAAGATTAGTGGCTATTCAATGAACAACGTCAAGAGACATTTACTGAGCGAACACCCACCAACGTACAACTGCTGATGCAACATACCACTTGGCCGATGGCGTCATTCGCAAGACATTATGTTCGAGAGTGTTCTGTTTTGTATTTATAGACTCATCAAGGGCTTATCCTGCCACGGCCGCTTTTGTCATGAGACTGCTTGTATCCCTGCCTCACGCTCTGAACCGGTTGATTGATTATTTGACCTTTAACATTAACTGCCAGCGTCATTAAGATCAAGGTCAAATTATTATCACTGATTGATCGATCTTGAACACCTCCTTCAGGTTGTGTGTGTGTGTGTGTGTGTGTTGGTGGGAGTAAAGTATGAAGAGTCCTGTAGGGTAATAATTTTACCAATGGGGTTAGAAGAATTCTGGGTGGGTCATTTAACTTCTCAATCACGGTAATAGCGGAAGATAAAGCAGGAAATTTGAAAAGTAAAAGTAATAAAAAGATCTCAGGGCTCTACCCGAATTGCTTCTTATTTTATAGTTTACTTTCTTGTAGGTTGTTCTCTGTTAATAAAAAGGTCTGCCGCAAGGCTTTTGTTTTAGTTGTTTTTATTAGTTTTTCGACTTAACACTCGCTGTCCCTTCTCCTACATTACATAATGTGTTTCTTGTTGTTCTTTCCATTCCTTCTTTCTATCACGCAGTTCCTCATTCACTCTTTTTTTTTTTCTTTTAAAGGCCGTCTCTCTTCCCCAGTGTGGGATTCGGTTATACATTTCTATCACGCAGTTCTTCATTCCTTTTTTTTTTTTTGAGGGTCTTCTCCCTTCCCCAGTGTGGGATTCGGTTACACCTCTAGTTGTACCTCCTTGATCAGTTATCTTCTTGGTTTGCTTTCTCTGAACCAAGCATATGTTCTTCCCCTCTCCCATTGTTCATTATCATCGTCTTCTTCGTCAATAAAATCCATTAGTCCTAGATTTGTGATTTTTGACCATATGTCTTCCGCTCTGAGTTTTATTAGTTCTATCCTCGGTAATTCAGAACGGATGTGTAGTTCTTCTATAGTTACAAAGTCATACCATTTTATGTTATAAATAAATCTCAGAGCTCTGTTTTGGATGTTTTGAAGATATTCTATTTGTGTTTTAGACACTGAATTGATTGGAATCGGTGGGTATTCAAGCATACTTTGGACTAGAGAAAAATATAGTTGTTTTTCGTTTTTATGGCTTAAGTTTTGAAATCTTTGAAGCTTTGTTAGAAATGCATTTGCTCGTCCTATTTTTTCTTTCATAAGACTCTTGTACCCTGTTGTAGTTATCTTTAATCCTAACAGTGTGCCTGAGTATGGTATTCCATAAGTTCTCCATCTATTATTAATGGACTTGGTGTTCTTTTAGCTATAGGTACGACTTTAAATTTATTTAAATTGGTTTCAATTTTTCAATTCCTTTCAAATTGGTTTATGTTTTCTATCGCCCGGGCTGTATATTGTGCCATGAACTCAGAGGATTTTCCTGGATAAATGATAATTTGTGTTATATCATCAGCGAACATAATATGTTCGCTATGAGATGTCAGTTCAGGGATATCCGATGTATAAATTAGATATAATGTGGGTGAGAGACAACTGCCTTGTGGAACTCCACATTCAATTTCAAATTCTTTGCCCGCAAAATTTCCAATTTGGATATACGCTCTCCGATCAGTAATGTAGTCACTGAGGATTTGTTCATAAAGTTTTGGCAGTCCTAATTGTAACATCTTGTACTGTAGTCCCAAATGCCAAACTTTATCGAAAGTTTTACTTACATCTCTTAGTATTAAGTTTACCTGGTTTCTGTGTCTTTTTGCTCTCGCAATATTTTCTGTCATTAATGCTAGGGCTGTAGTTGTCCCTCTTTGTGTCCTAAAACCATGGTGTCTATTGTTGATTTTATTGCCCTCAGTTAGGAATTTCATTAATCTGGCATTTATTATCTTCTCAAAAACTGCCTATAAGTTCCAGTAGTGATATCGGTCTATTGTTTTATCTACGTCTGTTGTCTTTCCCTTCTTCGGGTATCATTATCATTTTCGCTGTTTTTAATGTATCTGGAAAGTATCCCGCCGAGAGCGCTGCATTATACAAATCAATTATTATGTTGATCAGATTAGACGGTAAGTTAAGTAATATTTTTCTTGTAATTCCACTTTTTCCTGGTGTTTTTTCCTTGAATTTTCGTAAATAGTGATAAAACCCCCCTCAGTAATTTCACGTATTTCCTGTAATAATTCCATGTTAACTTTATCTTGTGGTGTAATTCGATCAATTTTATTTCTTAGGTAATTCTTTACAATGGTATCTTGGTCATCATTAAAGTTTTCGTTATCTTTTGTAATTTCGAAAATTTTACTCCATTCTTCCCTCATTTGTTCTTCTATCTCTTCTTCCGTATGTGCTTTCGAGCCGTCAGGTCTTAGTAGATAAGGAACTTTTGTTTTCTCTACCACTTGCAGATTTCTGATCGCTCTCCAGAATTCCTTGGGGTCTGTAATTCGACTAGTTTTTGTTATTTGTCCCAATTTTCATTCTGTTGATTTCTATAGAATCTTTGTAGCTGTGTTTGTAATCCGTTCATATCTCTTATTTTATGAACTTCTATTCCATTCCTCTGGATGTCTCTTTTAATTGCTTGAAATTGGACCTTAATTCTTCGTATTTCTTCGTTTGTTGTAATAATTGTGAGTGTTCTGTGACGTGTTTTTTGGAATTGTTTCTTCCATAGTTTTTGTTATCTCTCTTGTAATCCGCTCTATTTCTTCATCAATTCTTTCGATATCTTCCTTGTCTAGTTCTCTTGTTTGTATGCTGTTTAGTCGGGTTTTAAATGCCGTCCAGACTGCCTTATGCATCTGGAATCTCTCTCTCGGTAGTGGTTTTTGTATCGGCGATGTTGACAGCGTAAAAATCACTGGTAGATGATCACTTGGTGTAATGGGTCCTTGTTCTATATCATAATTGTAGAATGCTTTGTTGTTACAATGAACTTTATCTGGTTTCGTGATCGTTGTATGTCCTATATATGTTGGAAATGCAGGTCCAAGATTGATGATTTTTCCTCCGTTAGTTAATTCAGCTAAGGAGGTGCCGACTGGATTATTCATGGCATCTCCATATATACTATGTTTAGCATTCATGTCTGCTATAATGTATGTAGGACTGGTGTTGTTAACTAATCTAAGTATATCGTCCAGTGGCAAATAGTTCCTTCTCGGGGGTTGATGAATTGTTGCAATAATTACTGCTCCCAATTCGGTTTGTACTTGTATTGCTAAAGTGGATTCTGCAAAGTTATCCAGTATTTTATATTTGTATTGGTTTTTTATACCAATGGCTACGCCATCGTGCATTTCATCAGTCTTGTTTCTTTGATACACTGACATATCCGAATAACTTTATTTTACCTTCTTTCCCCATCCCAAGTTCGTTAAAAAAAATCACATCTGGATCAGTTTCTTTGTATATGTTATAGTAACAAAATCTATTAGTTTGCCAGTGTCTTACATTATGTTGTAAGACTTTCAGTCTTTTTACATTATAAGTATTTGCCATGTTTGAAGATTTTCTTGTATCCTTGTGTTTGCTTTGGTGATTCCTTAGAGGGACCGTTTCTGATTTTCGTAAATTTTGCTTCTTCTACTAATTTGAAATCTTTGTTTATCTGAAAGTTAATCCGTCTCGGGCGTTATGAGCCAGCTGACTGAGGAGTCAAAATATGAAAAAGATCGATCACCAAAGATCTAGGCAGATCGCAGCACCATAACCCCTGCACACTATACCAACTCACTAAATCTATTATACAGATGGATTTCCCGTGTTCAGTAAACAAAGCTCATTGTACTAGTCCGATTCATCTCTTGGCTGCTTAAGCGTATTTCTTGAGCACACGATACCAGTGCTTAACCGAGCTGATTCTACTAATTCAGACTGTATTCCGAACTTGTGTTACAGGACACCTTCGACGAGGCTGTATCACTGGGCGTAAAGTCTTGTCAAAGAACTTTTCACTCTTCAGGAGTCCATCATTTCCTTGGTACTGGAAGTAGCACAGTCTCAAAGCTGTAGGACGAGAATCTATAGTAACATGTTGGTCATTGTTGTTTAGTACGCAATATTTTGTCGATAGTTAAGCTAATTCAAGTTGTCTGACTAGGAATTTTTGTCAATAAAGTTTTCTTTGTCGCTTGGTGACCTACTCTTCAACGATGTAGCTAAATATTTGCTCTTTTTATTGTAATTCAAGGAACCTACTATTTTCTCTTTAATCTTATACTCACACTACCAGTGACGTCCTAAGTTGTCTATGAATTTAATACTGCTACTTTTTGGGGTTATCTTAAATCATGAAATATGTATACTATTATATATAATTAGATTTTAAAGTAAATTTATCAAAACTTCTTTCGTGATTTGCATTCCTTACTCAAAGTCGGTGTTTTCAATCAAGGTTCCCGAAACCTAGGAGTTGCGAGAGCATCCTTCGAGCAAGGGCCAAAAAGGAAAAAAACAGTATGCAGACTTAGAATTGTCCTTAACACTTGCACAGGTTGTTAAAAGATTGTTAGTTGGTGGCTGTGGCTTTGTTGAGGTGCCTTAAGTGAACCTAGCAAGCGGTAACCCTAAAGCCGCCAAACCAACTAACCATTCTTCACGGGTTTCGTGAAATTCTGTGGTAACAGAGTAAATCTATGAAAGGCCAGCAGTTCATAATTCATATTTGGAGCTCTTTTAACTTGAGCCTGGCTAGAGGGTGCCATGAAATTGCTTATGAAGCTATAAAATTTTGCTGAAGAAAGAAGGGGGAAGAATGGATGGAGAAGATTGGGGCTCCATAAAATATTGCATGCTGCTTATAGTGTCCTCGACCCAGTAAAAAGGCTGGGTTCTACGAATTCCGGTAACTCGTTACCAGTATTCTGTAAACATTTCTCTCGTGACACATTTGGCGGCAGTGTGGGCCTGTTTCCAGTTCTCTTTCCACTGATCTGTGGTAGATAATTGATACACAGTTGTTGATCACTAAAGTCAGCCATCTGTAATGTCAGCTGTTTATTCCTGTGTATGGGATCTCGTGTCAGAACTGTATATTTCCATATATGGGATCTCTGGTGTCATAACTATATATTCCTGTGTACAGGATTGGTGTCGGAACTATATATTTCTGTCTTGTGTCACCGGTGGTGGTGCTGATGCTAGTTGTAATGGTTTTCTAGTCTCGCACACTTTTAGCATCTGGTCCTTAATTAACTTACATCATTGTCCTGCTATTAGTAAAAATGTGAAAAGAAATGTCAAGCAAGACGCATATAGGCTGCACAACATTCCAACCTACGGCAACTTGAGAAGTTTCCGCCAAGATTTAACAAACTCAGCGAAAATAACAGGTTTGTCTCTCTCTTTCCGTGCTACTTTATCTGCGCCGAGTGGCGAAGTGATATGGAAAGTTTGGTGGGATAATATTCATCAACATGGGTGATGGGTGATGGAGGTATACTGTAGGCTCTAGTGATTGGGTGAAGGACAGGAGTGATGAGGACAGGAGAGTGGGGCAAGGAAATGAAATACGAGTTGAAGAATGAAGCCAATAGGATGGTATACGAGGTGATGAGGTAACCAATGGAGAGGACAATAGGGCAGAGGTCCAGAGAGACATGCACGGATGGTGACCCAAGAGACGAGATGGGAGCAGGGGTGTTAGATAGAGGGTAGTGGGGTGAAGAACAGACAGGCACTGGTGTGAGGGATGCGAGCTGACAGGGTGAGGAATAGTAGAGTGATTTATCAAAGAAGATGAAATGGGTGACGGGATCAGGAAAGAAGTAATAAAATGTTTTACGAGTAAAGGTATGGGAAGTGATGAGGTGAAGGATATAAGGATATGGGTGAAGGAGTGATATACAGAGGATCAGGAGTGATGGTGTGTTGGAGTGGATGGGATATGGTAAATGTGGGAGTTTTAGACGGGAAGGGAGATGACACAGGCAATTAGCAAAGTTGTAGTTAAAGATGGGGTGAGGAGTGCAGGTGATGGGGCCATGAGGAGGAGCAACAGACGATAGGGCAAGGGTGATGGGCTGGGGGGGGTGGTGAGTAAAGGGCGTATGGAGGGGTGGAGTTAAAGTCCAGTGGGCCTAAGTACGAGAGATGGAGATAATGGTGGTGATGGAAAGTACGATGGGTGATAACGAGTTGATGGACTGAATTTGGTAGATGGTTATAAGGTGCCGTCTGTTGATAGGCGGTGATAATAGTGATGGGATGTAGGTTGGTGGTGAAGCATGAGGGTAAGGGAAGGATGGACAAGACTTAAATTTTTCCAAGTTCAGGATGTGCAGGTCCCAGGCTGATGGGCAGTTGATGGCCACCAGATACAACCAGCTGTAGAAATACTCCGTCATGAAACCTTTATGGAAAAGAAAGACACTTGTTTCCCCAAGTTTATGTAGACGTAATTACCGCACCTCAGTTTTACCGACCCTTAAGGGTTCAAAAATTTGATTATGTGACGTTTTCTTACGAAAATCTCGCATTTCAGCCGATACCTGTGGCATGGTCTGGCGGGTAAAAGTAACTACTACCGACAGGTTTTTAAGGCCCCTAAACGGAAGATGGATGGTGGTAACATGAGAATGGATGAAGCAAAGACTACTACCCCAGCAGCTCCGGTGTTAGCAGAGCGCAAGAGGAAGGAGTAGAGGGAAGGTGGAAGTCCTCTCTTGATCGCTTTCTAAAATTTGGACCAGACGAAGCCAAGCGGGGATGTATCCTAGAAGACTCAGTCTTGCTTTCCTGATGCTACCTTGGTTAAGGAGGAAAGGAAAGCAAGTGAAAAAAATAAGAGTTAAATGACTTGAAAAACTAAACAGTCCGGGATGATATCGAGCAGAGAGAACCCCAATATAATAGGCTGCAGAGAGAGGATCAGTAGACACTCTGCTGTTCGTGTGATCCGACTGTCTGTCGTCTTCCTGTTACCCATGGGAGTTTGTACCTCGTGTTGATCCTAACTAGACACGATGTGAACTTTGCCATCAGAATCACTCTCACACCCTGCAACAATATCCACTTTGAATATTGTAAATGCAGTGAATCTGGAAACCATTTTTACCATACGCTACAATATGTGTCATCATTGGTTTTTTGACCCATCTACTGGAGAATCATCGTAAAGTTGTCTGATATGAATTGTTCACTAACGCTACGTTATATAATTTCATCACTATGGTCCAGTTCCTGAACCTTTCGGTGTACCAGCAACCTCTTTTGAGCCACCGCCTGCAAGATGGGTCGGAGCGAACAATAATTTTGTTCTTCGGGAAAACAAAATAACGGGCGAGAAAGATATAAGAGTGATGGGACTGATGACAAAGATGATGTGGGATGGGATACGGCAAGGAATGGAATGAAGAGTGTCAAACGACGAAGAATGGAAAGTTATACAGCAAGACACAGGTTTACAGGATGGAGGAAAGATGGGACATACGTGAAGCAGTTGATGGGGCACGGGAAGGAAGGTGAGTGAGACTTGGGTGATGGGGTACAGGAAGGAGGGGGGATGAAGAGTGTTGGAATGAGGAAAAATGGAATGTGAACAGGTCAAAAGGAAACAAGAATGAGAGGAGAGCGATGGCGAGAGGAACAGAAGCGGCCGTGTTAGACCCTTGAGCACGACGGTGCAACCCCTGATAACGACGTTACAACCCTTGAGCACGACGGTGCAACCCCTGATAACGACGTTACAGCCCTTGAGCACGACGATGCAACCCCTGACCACGATGGTACAAACCTTGAGCATGACGGTACAACCCTTGAGCACGACGGTAATACCAGGCTTCTAGGGTCAGGTCAGAAGCCAGGGTCGTGTGGTCGTACGCAAGGGTCTTACCGTCGTGCTCAAAGAGAGTAATCTCCTCACTAGACCGTCCAAGTGTTATCTGGTGCAGCAGCCGCCGCCTCCCTCCAAAGACGATGCGAGAAACGTGCCGTCTGTTGTACCAAACACACACACACATTGGGCATAATTCTCTGTATTCCCTGCCTTTGGCTCTCTCACCCACATAAAACACTCCGACCTGCGACATTGACAACAAAATTCATAAGCCTCTTCCCTTTTCCTTCCCTTCCAATCCCAGACTAATCAATTATTTAACTTTCTCATGTTCAGTTATGGTAGTAACTCTCGTCAATTTCAACCCGCCCCTTTCACTAGTATAATTCTTAATCTGACTCTCTTACACCCCGCCATAAGAATCTCTTGAACACCCTCTGTGTTTTCCTTCAACATTTCACACCAGGAAAGCGTTCTTCGCACCTGGTTTTACCGTGATGTATTTTTTTTCTGGCCGGAGTCCACTGACAAAGGTGTCGTGGTTGGTGCTCGGCCATGCGATCACATGGGAAGGGTAAAGGAAATATCCACTGACTAAATCTGCAGGTGCCATTGTGTTGAATGTTCCCTTCCCAGGGGACAACACACACACACACACCGTGCTAGTGGGGACATCTTCCCCTACACCAGGGGACAACACACACTCACCAGGCCAATGGGGACATCCTTTCCCTACACCAGGGTATAACACTTACACCGGGCCAGTGGGGACATTCTTCTTCTACACCAGGGAACAACACTCACACCAGGGTATTGGGGACGTCCTTCCCTTACACCAGGGGACAACACACACACCAGGCTAGTGGGGACATCCTTCCCCTACACCAGGGGACAACACACACACCGAGCCACTGGGGACATCCTTCCCCTACACCAGAGGACAACACTCATACCAGGCTTGCAGAAACAGCGAACTCTTTCTACACACATTTCTTTTAACAGAAAATAATGGTAATCACAAATAATTATTAAACATACACAAATAGTAATGGTAACCACAAGTAGTAATTACACGCACACTTCCAGAAGGCATTTGATAATGTGCCATATAGAAGGCTGATGATAGAGCTGAATTACCTGGTAGGAATAAAAGGGAAACTCCTTTGTTGGATAGACTATCTCAGTGGAAGGGAACAACAAATGATGCATGTCAGAGGAGCCTTTTCCAGATGGGTTGAGGTGACCAGTGGATTGTCAAAGGGTTCGGTTCTGGGTCAATTACTCTTCCTGATCTACATTAATGACTTGCCTGAAGGAATGGAATCCTACCTGAATATGTTTGCAGATGACACAAAGCCATAATGGAAGTGAAAAGCAAAGAGGATTGCATCAACTTATAAGGGGATCTAAACAGACTCCAAAGTTGGCATGTAACATGGTTGATGAAATTCAACCCAAGCAAATGGAAAGTAACGAGGATGGGACAAAACAAAAGACAGCCTCAATATGATTATTACCCTGTAATAGGCTTTGAATTTACCCACCTTGGAAAATAGAAGAGTGAGAGGTGACCTGATCAAAATCTATAAGTTTTTAAAAGAGATTGACAAAGTGGATAATAGTACTTTGAGAGATGTAGGATTAGAGGAAGCTGAGGACATAACATAAAATTAAGTAAGAAACTTGTAAATAAGGTTGTAAATAAATACTTTTACAGTATAAAAGTGGTGGATGATTGGAACAGATTGACTGAGGACATGGTTCATGCAGACAATATGCATAAATTCGAGGTTGTATGATATTAGCATGCTCCAAGATTTGTGGACCGACAAGTGTAAACCCCTTCCCCAAATAGTACAAATAGGAAATTACACACAAACACAAACCTCTTAGATTTCCAAGAAAAAGTTAGCTCGTAGGATTAGAGGAAGCTGAGGACATAACATAAAATTAAGTAAGAAACTTGTAAATAAGGTTGTAAATAAATAATTTTACAGTATAAAAGTGGTGGATGATTGGAACAGATTGACTGAGGACATGGTTCATGCAGACAATATGCATAAATT
>JAYMFT010181311.1:0-12045 GCA_038088735.1 Panulirus argus
ATATATATATATATATATATATATATATATATATATCATAACAATAATAATAATAATAATAACAATAATAATAATAATAATAATAATAATAATAATAATTATAATAATTATCGGGAAAAGTGACAGTGGACCACTGGGACGGACCACAAAGAATGAGGGAGATCCATAGGAACGGAACATAAACAATGGGGAAGCGCTACTAGGATAGACTAAGGATACTGAGGACACTGAGGGCGGGCCACACACTAGGGTAAGCAACTCAGTTAAGGATAATGGCGACAGAAGTCAGGAGAGTTCGAGTGGGAGACCTGCTCTGAATACTGATGATGCCGGCCAGGCCCTGCTGCGCCTCGTCGAGCAGACCAGGAACACCCTAGCGTCGATGAGCATGTTCTTTGGTGCTAAGAACACATCCAGGTCAGGGTGACCTGGATCTGGACCCTGATAAGCAGGCCAGCCCCACAGGGCCTGAAACTGTGGCAGGAAATGAACCCCTCTAGGCGGGTCCGAAGCTGGATCTAGAGGAGCAGATTAGCCCCGCGGTACGTGAGCCTGTGTCTCTTGAGAGCAGCTCGTTCGCAAATGGTTTAGTCCTGAGGCACCAAAGAGAAGCTTAATCCCACAGGGCCCACGTCTGATCCCAGGACAATCCCGCCGCAAAGAGACCAATCGAAGCAGATTAGTGCAGCCTAAGCCCGTGTGCTCCTTGACTTCAGGGATTAAGTCAGCTTAAGACAGGGTGGTTCTTGGATCCAGAAAGCACTGCGGCACAAGACAGTCTGGTTCTTGGTGCCATGAATTAGTGAAGACTATGAAAGTCAAGTCCCTGGCCTCAGAGATTAGTGTAACCAAAGAGAGTCTGGTTCTTGGCCCCGGGGAAGGAGTTGGCGTCACTCGGCTCTGGCAAGTAAGTTGGTCGTTAATATGTAATGTCCCGGGCAGGTGTGGAAGATGTCCTGTGCGTGTGTGTGTGTGTGTGTGTGTGTGTGTGTGTGGGTGGGTGTGTGTGTTTGTGTGTATGTGTCCTTTATGACTGCAGGAGGACACAGCTGCTGGGCATCTTCGTTCACTATGCTTTTTCTGTGTCCGAAACGAGCAGTGACCTTTCATACCAAAGGGAGGTTGAGAAGAGGAACGGTGGAGCAGGGGAAGTGTTGAGTTGGGGAGGATATACTGTTAAGGAGGGTAGAGGGGAGGAGTAGGGGGAGCCGGACGTTGACGAGGGGAGAGGATACCAGGTCTGGGCTCTCCATACAGACGTGAGAGGAGTGGAAAGGAGAGGACGGGTAAGGGTCTGAGGGGAGGACTGCACCCGGACATCGGGTCAGCCCCTTAAGTATCTCCTCCTGTTCACCGTCACTCTCATGTTCACTCCCTCACTCCTAGACTCCTTCCTGACATATCCTTCACTCTCACTCTCCCACGTGTTTCACGCTCCCCTCAGCAATCGTCACTCTCGCTTCCTTGCTGCTCAGCAAGAGACACCGTCTTCCCTCCTTTCGACCCTCCTCACTACCATGCTTTTCCCAGCGCAACATGCCACCCCTGCCTGTTGGCAAAATCTCTTCCAGTCCCCTTCATTTCTCTCTCTCTCTCTCTCTCTCTCTCTCTCTCTCTCTCTCTCTCTCTCTCAGCACAACGAGAAAAGAAACTCATGATGATAAAATATTCAATCGGTATCATGAAGATGCCGTTGCAGATATTGCACGAGCAGATATTAGCATAATTGAGGCAACTGACCAGCTTAAAGAGATGCCAGCGGTAGGATCAGGCGGGATCCCAGCTATCTTCCATTAAAAGACACGATGACAACAGAGGACCCTAAGACGATCTTAATGAGACAAAATATTGATCGAACAGATATAACAGATGCATACAAAAATGACAAGTGCATACAAGGGAGGATCTAAAGCGGCATAGACCAGTTACCCTGACATCTCATATAATTAAAGTTTATGGCAGATGATAAAAAACGCAAACGGGAACATATGACGAGCAAAAAACAAATAAACAAAATATTAGTGCTAAGTGAAAGTACACAAACTCATTTCTTATTTTACGACAAGAACAACATTAATGAAACTGTATTGGAAGGAGAGGAACCGGACGCTCTTTTTCCAAGAAATGTTGAAACATTTGACATAAATGAACTAGAGAGCTCTATAAAATAAAAAGCAGAGAAACAGGAAAAAGGATCAAAGAATTTTTAACAAACAGAAAATGCAGTCTTTGTAAATGGGACTAACAAGTCTAAAGGAGAGGACGTTTTCTTCAGAGTAACACAAGGAACGGCATCAGCTTCATTGCTGTTTGTAATAATGATATCAGACGCTGACTGATTGGTAAATTAAAGTGTAGTCAGACGTTTTGCAGATGACATCAAAGTGAACAAAACGATGTGACAGAAGACCATCACGAAATGCAAAGTACCTGAATATAACTTATCAATGGCCAGAAAATAACCTGGTAGGATTCATTGAAGAGAGATTTGACCAGACAAGCCAGTCAGCGAATAACATTATATAGGTGCAACAGGGAAAGACAGAAAGTGAAGAAAACGAAGTTTTTAGAGAAACTGGAATTCAAGGAACAAGGTCATAAAACAATACACTAAAGCCAAATAATGCGTGGTATGATAATGAGAACTTTAACATGTGACGGAAAGCTAATGATGAAAACATTTAATGTATACATAAAAATCAGAATTAATCACTACTGCGTCATGTGTTCAGTAGTAAAACAAAGGGAAATAAACAAATTAGAGAGAATACAGAAACACTTTATAGGCAAGATGGTGGGATTCGAACTTATGAACTCCAATGGTTTAAAAAACACAAATTCTCCAGTTCAGAAGGAAGAGAAAATTGAGGGAATCAAGAATGTCCTGGACCTACGGGCATCTAATTGAGGGGAAAACAGAATTATTAAGTCTGCCATGACACTTTGGTGTATACCATAAAGATACCAAGCAAAACATGTAAGAGAGTCAAGCAAAAGACTTGCAAGGATTATTCAGCGTAGAGCAAGGAGGCACAGGAGACGTGCATGTAATGATTACGGAAACAGACAAAGCAATCTGACATAAAGCTGAAGTCATATCCAGTTGAAGCCAGGACTGATCCACTTACAGAATGCGTGTGGCGGCAGAGACAAACAGTATCAATCATCGATTGAGTCATGTTGTGAGCACTACGCGTTAGCTCTGCCCTTTGGCAAAATGTCATCATAGGTTCCCCAGGTAGGTACTTATAACCCTTACTTATACTCTTCACACTGCCACTCTCCTCACTCACTTTCCTCAGTCCCACTTTTCTCACTACTACAACCCTCCCTCACACACTCATTCCCTCTTCCATCTCTCCCATTCCTTCACATTCACTGCCTTTACTCCTACTTCTTACTCCTACTCCTATGTCTTCAACTCTCACTCCCGCCACTCCTCTCCTCACTCCCAGTCGTCTCACTACGTTGCCGTATGGTCACCAGTAAAACAAACTGAAATGAACAGATTAGAGAGAATTCAGAGACACTTCACAAGGTAGATCGAGGGACTGGAACATATAAACTTCCATGAGAGGATGACAAGAAAAACCCAATTTACAGTTTAAGTAGAAAGTGAAGAGAATGACGTAATAGTCTATGCATGTCAGCAAATGTACCATGAACTTCACCATATATCCCTATCCTTACTTCACTCTTTCATTTTCCTCATTCGTAATATCCTCACCCACCTCTTCTCATTTCTCTTCACCCGTCATTGTTTTTCCTCACTCTTTTATCGTCTGCTCCCCTGACCTCCGTCCCATCTTATTCACTGCACTCGCTCTTGTTCTCACTCCCGCTAACTCCAGTCTCAATACCCTGACTCGCTCCTATTGCCTGAAGTCCCATCATCCTCGCTCTCACTACCCTAATTCCCGCTGTCCTCATTCCTACGACCTTCAGTGCAACTGTCCTCAGTCCTAAAGCCTATAGTTCTACTATTCTCTCTGTCACTGCATGAAGTATCTGTATCCTCACTCCCACTACCTTGTGTCTCACTATCCTCATCTTCACCTTGTGTCTCACTATCTTCACTCCCACTACCTGCAGTCCTACTGTCCTTACTCCCACAACCCTGGGTCTCACTATCCTCATCTTCACCTTGTGTCTCACTATCTTCACTCCCACTACCTGCAGTCCTACTGTCCTTACTCCTACAACCCTGGGTCTTGCTCTCCCTACGCCCACTAACCTTCAATCCCACTATCCTCACGCTCCAGGACTCTAATACGTGCCCACTGAGGCCCCCTGTCTCTGGGGAGGTCACGAGGTGGCAGAAAGAGAGGCGAGCAGCCACCCGGATGAAATGAGGATACGAAATGGAAGAATAATGTGGAGGATGAATAATACAGACGATTCTTTACAGACTCCACCGCAAGGGGTATTCGCGTGAAGAAAATAAATATATAATAAAAGAAAGAAATTGTTACTGAAAACTTTGAACAATTGGTATTTGAAATATCAACGGACGAAGAGAAATGAGAAAGAAAAAGAAAGGTTAGAAAAACAGGTCACAAATGATGACCCTCGTGTGCCGAAGGTCAACTCCATTTAAGGCTCCAACTCCCTAATCCAATTTCACCCTTCTCGGGCCTTAAAAATCGTCCTATTTCTCCCTCTCCATTTACACATCTTTACACTCCGCTGGCTCTTTTATACTGAAGTCATTCTCACCAAATTTTGAGGGATATTCACTTTAAGAATTATTTCCCCCCACTTGATATCTAATTCCAATTTTCATTTCACGTAAGAACTTTATTATTATGGATTCACATTTCATCTAAAAGTTTAATGAAAATATTATGGACATACGTTAGGTTCAACATTATCAATATGTGTTGTGGAGGAATGAAAGTGCAAACCACTCATTTGTACCAATCCTTTTTAAAATCTGAATGATATTGCCTGACCAACTTTTAGATCAAGTGGATAGCTCTCTGAATGTCGTGGGGCAAGGAAAACATTCTGTAGAAAAAATTTGATGTTAATCAAACTTTTCTGATACTCTAAAGTTCTGTGGACTCCTGTGAAGCTCTGCTGAGGCCGTCTGAGCTTGTCTGTCGCTCGCATTCCCTCTGGGAGGTCAGTGAGTGTGGTGGGGGGGAGGGAGTTAACCACTGAGGTCACCATAAGACAGGTCAGCTATGAAGGTCTGCAAGGGAGGATAGCAAGGTAGGTAAGGAGATCGGGCGGAAGTCAGGAAATGATATCAGAACAAGGGAGGCCATCGAGAAAGCTCAGTGACGGAGGTCAGCGATGGTCAGCGAGGAAGGTCAGTGATGGAAGTCAGTGACGGAGGTCAGCATGAGGGAGGCTCGCACAAAAGATGTTGATGAGGGAGATCAGGGGGGGTGTCAGCGAATGAGATCAGCTTCAAGGAGGGTTATCGTGAGATTGGACGGTGAGGCAGGTTAGCGTGAGATTGGACGGTGAGGCAGGTGAGCACGAGGAAGATAAGTGAGAGATGTCGGCGAGGGAGGTTAACATACGGGAGGCCAGCACGAGGAAGGTCAGCACCAGGGAGGTCAGCAGGGAAGGTCACGGGGAAACCAGCGAGGGAGGCTATCATGAGGAAGGCCGTCATTTGGGAGGACAGTGAGTGCAGCCAAGACGAAGGTCAGTACAAGGGAGGTCAGCGATATGGAGTAAGCACGAGGGAAATCAGCAGAATGGAGGTCAGCTTGAGGGAGGACAACACGAGAAGTGTCAGCATAAGGAGGGTTAGCAAGTGAAATGTCAACAAGGGAGAAGTCAGTATAAGGGACTTCGGTACGAGGGAGGTCAACTAGAGAGGTTACAAGGAGGGTTGTAACGGAGAGAGACGAGCGCGAGGAACAAGGGGAAGTAAATCTCCAGGTTGTGTTACTCTGGCTAGGCTCACCAGGCACTGGTTGATTACCCCGCTGTCTATCTCTAAGTTGACCCCACACAAATACTGATGAGAGGGAATGGTTCTGGTGATGGGTGAGAGCCAGGATGGAGGGGATGGGTGAGAGCAAGGGCGGTGTTGATGGGTGGCGGCCGGGGTGATGGTGATGGGTGAGGGTCGGGCTGACGGTGATGGGTGAGGGCTAAGGTGATGATGATGGGTGAGCGCTGGGGTGGTGGTGATGAGTGGACTCCCACTTAATCTAAGTATTTTACACATTTTATGCTTGATTAAATATTTGATTTATTTTGTCATCCAACCTAACACATCCCTTTCACTCCTTCCCATCTTTTTTTGGGACGCTGTGCCTCTCAAGGGGCACTATTTCATTTCTAATGTTACTCCACATATTGCCAACTGTGTCCAGGTCTAAGAGCCGAGTCCAGTTTACGCTGCTGGTGTTCTGGCGCATTCTCTTGAAGTTCGTTGTTCTAACATTGTTATCATGTCATCTTTGAACCAAAACACAGGTTGATAGCTTTTCGGGTATCACTGTCATCACTGTTACCTAGCTTTTCACATGCCTAACAGACGCATGTTTGGTCTCTATTTGTGGATAACACTAAATCTAAACTGTTTCTTTCACTCACTGGGTCTTGATCGTTTGATTCAAAGAGCAGTCTTAAAGTAAATCGACCAGTCTCTTACCCTCGTGATGTTGGGGAGGGAGAGGGAGGGGTGGTGATAAGAGGTAAGGAGAAGAGTGTTGTTGGTGAGGGGTTCAGAAGGAAGGGGTGATCGTGGTGAAGGATGATGAAGGAAGTGTAGTGGTGTGCGGTGAGGAGTGAGGAAGAAGTGACGATTTGGAGAGGAATGGGGAAGGAGGGGTGATGGTGGTGAGGAATAAGGAAGGGGGTTGTTGATGAGGGATGAGGAAGGCGGGTGGTGGTGGTGAGGGGTGAAGAGGGAGGGGTAGTGGTGGTCAGGGGAGATGTTGAAGAATGATACAATAAATCTTATTTACTCTCTCAAAGCAGGTGACATAGGTTAATCAGCGTGGATATGTTACCTTAGTATGGCCAGGGAGAGATCAGTGGCTGAGAAGGTAGCATGATATACCACTGTGTTATGATGAGTGATTAAAGTAATTATTCAATACAAGTGATCAAGCCTAGAGTTGAACATATTAAGGGTGTTGCTCTGAACAACATTTCCTAAGAGCTATTCCACTCATCAATAATGTTGTTGGTAAAGTCCAGATTAACTTGATGACCTTTTAGTCTTAGTCCATTTTCTGTCGTCGGTAAAGCTGCGCTACTGTACAGATGTGTTCGTTATCAACGTTGTTGAATCCTTTATGTATTTTGAAACATTCTATTTATTTGCCTTGGAGTCTCCTCTTGCTTAGTTAAAATCTCACATTCTCTCTCCTCAAATGGTTTGTTACGCAAGGAAGGAATCAATCTAGTTGCTCTTCGCTGCACTGCTTACGATTCAAGAATATCCTTAATAAAGTGAGGGACCCAAAACTGCAGTGCATATTCAAAGTGTGGTCTAACTAGGCTTAGGTATAGTAGCAATATCACATCCTTGCTTTTGTACGTAAAATTTTTGCTCATAAATCCTAACATCCTATTTGCTTTCTTGGCGGCTTCACTACAATGCTGGGAGAATTTGAAGTTATTAGAAGCAGTGACACTAGATTCATCACATTAGGACTGTCCTTTATATTGTGGCCCATCTGTTCATAATCAAAATTTTTGTCTAGGTTTCCTACTTGTGACAGCTAACATTTAGTGGCGTTAAATGGCATTTGCCATTTACTAAACTATTCAGCGATTTCATCCGGATCCTCTGGTAATCTTAGTCTATCCTCTTCAGTTAATATGGCACTGAGAGAGAGAGAGAGAGAGAGAGAGAGAGAGAGAGAGAGAGAGAGAGAGAGAGCTCCTCAGTCAGGTGGCCGTCATCACTTGCTAGAGGAACGAACAGATACACACAAACACCTGCTATTCCTAAATCGTGATCACTCTTTAGTGAGGGCCAGGATGGTGGTAGTGGGTGAGGGCAAGGTTGATGGTGATGGGTGAGGGTCAGGGTGGTGGTGATGGGTGAGTGCCAAAGAGGTGGTAATGGTGAGGGCCAGGTTCGTTGTGAGGGGTGAAGGTAGAGGTGTGGTGGTAGTGAGGAATGACGAGGAGGGTTAATGGTAGTGAGGAGTGAGGATGGAAGAGCGGGGAAGTGTGGTGAGGAATGTTTTGAAGTGTGGTGAGGAGTGTGGGGAAGTGTGAGGTGAGGGATCTGGTAAATGATGAGGATCCATCAGGAAGATGGTGAGACGGCTGTTTACTATAGCTGAGAGAGAGAGAGAGAGAGAGAGAGAGAGAGAGAGAGAGAGAGAGAGAGCTCCTCTGTCAGTTGGCCGTCATCACAGGCTAGAGGGACCAACACACGCACACCTGCTAAGTAAGTCGTGATCACTCTCTCTTGTCTTCCCGGATATTATCATAAAGTAATTGCTCAAGATAAAAGAGCGTGGAGATCCTCGGACATTAAACTTGGGAGTTCTATTACAACTTCAAAGTTCTGGAAGAAGTTCCGGATGGAAAATTATAAAGTTGAACGAACATACTGAAATGGAGGTTCATAAGTGTCTCGTCAGAGAGACAGAAGGCCAAGGGTTTTAATTCACACTGGGGGAATTATTGTCGCTTTTCGCTCGTATAATTGCCGTCCATAGCTACTGGCTGCACCGGCTTTGTCTTAGCTTTATCTCAGGCTCACCTTTGACCTTTAACTCTCCAAGTGAGGCCCGTTCCACCCCTCCTCCTCCTCCTCCTCCTCCCTCCCCCACTCTTCGCTGCTTCGCCTCCCACACCGACATTAGCGCTAACCAGTTGCCGGCGGGACAATTGTGAGACGCCAAAAAAGTGACTCATACTTTAGATCTTGGGGCTGAATATTGGAAGTTTATAATTCCACATTTTCTGCTGAATTTTCTGCCACACACACACACACACACACACACACATTCACACACACACACACACGCTGACCAGGAGTCAGCATGGGTCAGCCCAGGTTCGATTCATAGGCGTGACAGTCGCCTTACAGCCAACTCCGGTGTTCATCATTACCTTGGGCAGATAGATAGATGGGAACCTAGCTTGGGCTGGTGCGTGTGTGTGTGTGCGTACAAAGGAGTAAAGGTACTGTACACATTATACATGGGCAACACGAGTGTAAAAGTCTCTTCTCGTAACACAAAAATAGCAGTTACAAATAGTAATCACACACAAAGACACACACACACACGAAGAGATATGACCTCAGCTTTTCTATCCAGAGGGGTAAATGATGGTAAGGAGGGAAAGAATAAGACAAAGGAGGAGGAGGTTTGGCTCTCCTAAGAAGAGATTACCATAAGTTTCAGGAAACAGTTGTAGATGGTCCAGTCAAACATTATATAATGGGAAAGGTAATGGTATGGAAGGAAGTGCATAGTTGAGATGATGATATAGAATCCTACAAAGAATTTTAATGATCCAAAACAGATATACAGTGACAACAACGAAGGAACAATCGCGATGGTACATGCAGCAGTAAAACAGGCGCTTCTCAGGAAAGATAAAGTAATGGAAATGAGGGATTCTAATCATAAGGAGATGGACAGGCCAGGCTCGGATTCTCATGGTGACAGGAAATCATGGAGCCACAAGTTCCTAAAGTGTGCAAAGAAAAATTTCTTATACCTACATGTCAGCGAATATACTAGGAGGAGAGAGACTGATGCACCCTCATTACTAGCTACATCTTATCTTTATACAGACCAGCATGGATATTGAAAGTATCTTATATGAAACACCAGCTAAATAAGTGATCGTGTAATGCTTGAATCTAATCATGTGGTAAACGAGGAAATTAAACGAGCAGAGATTAAACTGGATTTGAGGAGATGTAATCGTGGAAACTACACAGGACTCCACAATTTCTATGGTAATGTAGACTGGGATATGGAGACCAGTAGCCAGGAACCAGGATATCGTGGTGAAAAGTTCTGTGTAATTTACTCTGAAGGAGTGAGAACATGTGTACTCTAGCCCCCTATACATAAAAAAGGTTTAGAAGGAGGGAAGGATTGTTTGATCAGAGATGTCAAAGAGCAAGGGAGCTAAGATGTGTGCAGTGACGAAGATATAGGCGACGCATTAGTCAACCAACTTATGCAAGATATCAGAGAGGTGAGAATGCGTATAAAAGGATAAAAGGAAGAGGATGAGACAAATTTAAAAGAAAGATATTGTGAACAAAGCTGTTGAAAATTCAAAACTTTTCCATGAATTTGTCAGAAATAAATCTTTAGTTAAAGATTAGCTAATCAGATTAAGGGATTCAGAGGGAAAAATAGTGGACTAAAATGTAAGGATTTGTGAAAAACTGAGTAACAAGTTCAAAAGTGGTTTCATAGTGGAAGACACGATAGACCAGTCTCCAGTGAGATGGGATGGGGAGGAGGCTTTCGAAAATGTTGAGATATCTGGAAAAGACAACGAAATACTAAAAGCTTATGCTACTGATAAATTTCACTTTATACACTAGAACTATGTGTAGATACATTACATAAACCCTTTGAAATGCTGTTAAAGATGTCACTGGAGTAAGGCAAAGTGCCAAGGGAGTGTAAATGGACGAACGTCATACCCATTTATAAGACAGGATACCGGGAAGAGGAGCTGAATGAAAGACCAGTCTTCTTGACAAGAGTGGTTAATCAGGAGGCGAATAGATGACTTTCTACAAAGAAGAAATTCGCTAAGTGAGAGGTAACACGTTTTCCAGGAATGTTAGTCATGTGTAACGAAACTGTTAGATTTTTATAAGAGAATGACCTCTGTCTAAGACAAGAGGGAAAGTATTTGACACGGCATCGCACAGGAGACTGATTAAGAAGTTGGAAGACAGGGAAGGAATAAGAGGAAGTATCCTCCAGTGGATATAAGATTATCTTAGTTGAAGGGAACAAAGGATGTATGTCAGAGGAGCCTTCTCCAAATGGGTGGAGGTCAACAATGGAGTGCTCCAAGGTTCTGTTTTGGGACCGTTACCCTTGTTGATCTCTATATGAATGACTTGCTTCAAGAAATATACTTCTACCTGAATATGTTTGCAGATGATGCAAAAAGTATGAGGGACGTGAAAAACGAAAATGATTGTATCACCAAAGTTGGTCTGATACATGGCAGATGAAATTCAACGCAAGCAAGTGTAAAATAATGATGATGGGAAAAGTGAAAGAAAGCCTTAATATGATTACTGTGAGGCAGGAAATAAGCTTCAAAATTTTGTATGCGAAAAGGACTTGGGAATCAACTCTGACCCTATCACCAGAGTCCCACATGATGTAGGAGAATAGTAAAGGAGACAAGCTGTCTTCTGGCAAATATCAGAATAGCTTTCAAGTATATGAGTAAAGAAATATTTACCAAGCTGTTCCTATCATACATAAGGCCAAATATGCGACTCAAGTTTGGTCACCTAATCTAAGGAGCAAAAAGAGCTTATAGAGGAGGTCCGGAGTAAGGCAACAAGGATGGTACCTGAATTAAGAGAGCTACTTTACAGGGAAAGGCTAAAGGCTTTAAATTTATCCCCTTTGGAAAAAGGAAGAATGATGGGTGACCTGATCACAGCTTTTAAGTCTTTAAAGCAGATCGATGACGTGGACAGTGCACAGTTGTTCGAGAGATGTAAGGCTAGAGCAACCAGAGGACTTAGTATGAAATTAAGCAAAAATCTTGTAAAAGAAATGTAGAGAACTACTTCATTGTGTAAGAGTGGTGAATGAATGGAATAGAATGACTGAGGACAGTGTTAATGCAGACAGCATTCATAAAGTTAAGATCTTAAAGAATACTTAAGAGATGGGGCCCTATGAATGTTAAACTCTCACCTGATATAGTACAAATAGGTAATTTCACAGTTCCAAGGTAATGGAAAAGTGCAGATGTCATACCTCTCTATAAGAAATGGCACCGGGAAGAGGCGCTGAACTACAGACCAGTGTCACGTCTAATATGCACTCCCCTGAATTATCACTCCCCAGTCGTTTTTATACGTATAATTTGCACTCCCCA
>JAYMFT010181322.1:0-12044 GCA_038088735.1 Panulirus argus
GATAAAAGCTGAATGGGAGCCAGGGGTAGGAAAGGTTTTCCATGCCCGATACGCCTGATCCCTTGCCTGAATGGCCTTAGAACAGGAACGGTTGAACCATGGACTGGATGAAGAAGTAGTCTTGGAGGAAGAGGGATAAATGCTTCCTTTCCTGCCAAAATAACTTCTGCTATACGTTTGGCGGAGACAGAAGGATCACCACATAAAAGACAGTAATTTACCCGAGGAAAGTCAGAAAAGAAGTTACATAAGTTATTCCAGCCAGCTTTGTCTAAGTGTCATTATTTACGCTTAGAAGGGGTTGCTGGAGGGGAAGGTACCGTTAGAATAGATACATTTATGAGAGTGTGATCAGATGAACCAATTCAGTTTCAGTTCAGTTTTAATACTTTATTCCCTGATAGAGGAATCGCGATCCTAGTGCTGTCACTAGATACCCCTGTACAATAATACCAAAAGCATCTGGCAAGTGTCGCGATTACATGTAAATATAACAAAGGAGCTTACTAAAGCCTAGGAAAGTTAGGATATTCCTTTGTTAGATTTACATGTAATTGCGACACTTTTCAGATGCTTCTGGTATGAACCAATTGGGGGCGAGATTGTGTATCTACAGTGGGATGGAGTAGAGGTGAAAAACAAGTCCAGAATATTAGGAGAGTGGTCACAGTGGTCAGGAATGTGGACAGGGTGGGAGATAATTTGCTCTAAATCTTTGAGAATGGAGAACGTGAGGGCTTCAATCCCTCCACCATCCGTATGGGAGGAATTCAACCATTCCTTAAGGTGAACGTTGAAATCCCCAAGGTAAAGGATATGGGCTTGCGGGTGAGAGGATGTCACAGTCTCATGGCAGGAGTTTAAATACTCGAAGAAGGATATAAAATTTGTACAATTAAGAGAGCAATAGGCGAAACAGAGGAAAAGTGTGGAAGTATCCCTGGGAGACAGACCTTGAACCACATAACATCAAAGTTTGGAGACTGAAGGTCCTTGAGGCGTGCAACAGGTGTGTTTATGTTGGAATAAGCACAAATACCACCTCAACCGAAATCATGAGTGGAGATTATAGTTAGATATGAAAAAGTGACTAGTGAGAACATCATTAGACAACTGTGTCTCACACTGAAGTAAATTATTAGGAGAGGTACTAGACAGATGGTTTTCAACTGAGGAGAGGTTGCTAGAGAAACCACGAATGTTGGTGTAGTGAATAGCAAAAGGTCTGTTAGAGATGGAAAGGACGTGGGAAGGGCCGGTACTACTACTGCCAGAGCCATCCCTCTCACTGGCAGTAGAGTCAGGTTTGGATAACTGACGTTACCCTCTCTCTGATCTTCAACTGTTTTATCAGCTTCCTGATTCACAACTTGCCCAGAGTTCATTTGTCCTGTATCCTGTTGTGTGTCTCTCATACCGTCTTGACCCCACTCCTATGATTACTTCCCTCGGAGCTCCCTGCCCTGACAACTATACAATTCTAAACTTCATCTGATCAACATGTCTCCTAACAACTTTATTATCACACAGTTCTGTCTTGTATGACAGGGGTCGAGTTACTTCCACAACCAGTCCTGGTACCCAGCGAGCTCCCCTACCACTATAATTCTCCACAAACACTTCATAATTACCCTAAATTCCCTAAAACGTCTGCCCTTATCACGATGTTGCTTTTGTTCGTCTTACTTCCTCTTTACCCTTTTTTTCAAGTTTGGTCCTAGCAGGTCATGCGGTCTCTGTAGATTTCTAGCCATTAGCAACTCTACCAGGGTGCTCCCAGTTACAGACTGTGATGAAAATCTATATGTGAATAAGATCCTAAACAACCTTGTTTCAAACAACCTTGTTTTGATGTCCGCTTTTCTCATTTTCTTTATCCTATTTCTTAATGTTTGAACAGCTCTTTCAACCATTCCATTAGAGTCAGGGTGAAAAGAAGCATAAGTAACTGTCAACCCCAATGTCCTGCATAAATTGGCCAAATTCATAACTGGTAAACTGGCTTCCGTTATCACTAACATCAAGGGCAGCCCACGAGTGGTAAAAATATCCCTTAACTCAGCAACTGAGTAATTGTTACCTCTAACCATTCTGAAGAGGCATCAATGAGGACCAAATACATATGCCCCATAAACGGTCCTGCGAAATCTACATGTACTCTCTTCCGTGGCTTATCGGAGTATGTCCACACATGAAGGAGTGCAACACAGGGTTTATTTCTGTTCACTTGACAAATCTGACAAATTTCTAACATTTGTTCAATATCCCTAGTTGAATTAAGCCACCAAACATATGATCTAGTGATCCCCTTCATTGATACACTTTGCTGTCCTGATGGAGGAACAGCTACCCTGTTCCCCCACATTAAGCAACCTTCGTCTGCACTAAGTTCATCTCCACACACATAAAATGACTTAAACTCTGGAACCTGAGCAACTTTTGACCAACCATTCTTGGTAAAAGACAAAACTTTGTCATAAGCAAGATCACGTGCTGTCCATCTCCTGATATGTTTGGCTGCAACTGATGAATCTTGAATGTGCTCTAATAACAATATCAAGATGGTATGTGTAGGGAATGGTACTGATACTGGCTGGTTCCTCCGCCAATGGTAACCCACTCAACAGGTTAGCATTTGCATTATCAAGACCATTTCTAAATTTCAACTGGTTATCATAAGCAGCAAGTGAGATGGCCCAACGAAGTATTCTCACACTAGCCTTACTGGGCAATGCCTTCTGTTCATGTAAAAGTGAAACTGTGGGCTCGTGGTCTGTGACTAACGTGGATGATCTTCCATACACATAGTTATGGAAACAGCGTACCCCAAACCCTATTGCCAAACCCTTCCTGTCAATTCGTGCATAAGATTTTTTAGTTTCATTCAGTACACTGCCATCGCACCCCCTTCCTTAACAACATATACAATGGCGCAAGCACTGAAGAGAGGTTCATGAGAAATATACCATAAGAATTTATACCCCCTATGAATGATCACAATGTTGGCACATCTGTTAGTCTGGATGCATCCACAATTGCTTTTATCTTACTTTCTAATGCATGAATGCCCTGTGCGCTAATTTGGTGTCCCAAATAACTCATACTGTTTTGGAAAAGCTCACATTTGTCAAAATGCAGCTTCCAACCTTTTTCATTTAATTTGTCTACCACCTTGGCCAAGTTTGCTCTATGTTCTGCTTCATTGCCTCGGGTGATCAAAAAATTATCTATACAACAGTGTGTGGAATATCTCTCAATAAATTGTACATTTCTTTTTGAAAAATCCTATGTACACTCTTAATCCCAGAGGGTAATCTGTTATACCTAAGCAAACGTCTTTGTGTGTTTATCCCACAATATTTCTTTGACTCTTCGTCCAATAACATCTGTTGGTAAGCACTACTCAAGTCCAATTTTGGGAATGACTTACTTCTTACTAAACTGATCAATGTCCCTAATTTCTGGAGATGAAAAAGTATCTTTCTCAGCCACCGGGTTTAACGTCACTTTAAAGTCTCCACAAATTCTAACTTGTGAGGATGCTTGGACACAATCACAATCGAAGTGGCCCATTCTGAGCTTTCCACTGGTGTGAGTGTTCCATTTGCCACTAGCCTGTCCAGTTCTATATTTGGCCTCTCAAAGGAAAAAGCAGTGAGCGAGCTTCCAAACATTTTGACTTTACACCAGCATCCACATAAATTTTGGCCTTCCCTCCAGTGTACGTGCCCAAACCTTCCTCAAATACACCAGCAAACTTCATTTTTGATTCCTTCACAAAATTTTCGTCGCAATCCAACTGTTCCTGTACATTACACAATGAATTCTTCCAATCAATCTTAAATGTTTGTAGCCAGTTCCTACCTAACAAATTTTGTCCATCACCTTCTGCTGCTGCTACCGGCAGCTCATATACTAGACAATACTGTGTGACATGAGCTTTCATAACACCTTTAACTCTCAATATTTCTCGTGTGTGTGAATTCAACATCAAATCACCTGCCGTTAGTTTCTTGTAATCTGGGTAACTTGTCACACAGACTCTCAGAATCATGTTCATTAATTATGGTAAAACTTGCACCAGTGTCTATCTCCAAATCTACCTCTTGTCCTTCAATATTTAGTCTACACATAAATCGTTGAACACCTGCAAGTTGTACCTTACTTTTCTTTCTAGTACTGAATTGAATTCAAAATACTCCACTACTATAATATAGTACTGAATTGAATTAGAAATAGTCTTTTTTGTCTTTTTAAACACGACAATCATTTTCTAATCCTTCTTCCTGGTTTTCTACATTTTCCACTTGATACTTTTTACCCCCCCCCCCTCCTTGGCGCTGTACCCCTTCCTCTTGGTGAAAGCACTCTCTTGGGTGCGTTGTTTGGAGACGGCTTAAAAGTGGTACTTGGGAATGCTCATCCATCCTTTCTTCTCTTGGTCCAGTCCTGTCGCTGAGACTGCTGATACTTACGGGAGACATGGCTTACTTATTGGCAGTTTTATCACCTCTTGTCTCTGGCCCAACAGCTGTTTGGATAATGAACTTCATTGCATCTCCAACAGGGTGGGCCTTGTGTCACTGTACGCAGGTATGATGGCTGTTTCATGTCTGACACGTCCTTCTGTGCCTCCATTGCCACCGCCAAATCGTAGATTTTCTTGCACAACAGAATCGCACTCCTTGGGCCCTAATGCCAGTAGTTTTGCTTGAATCTGTTCATCGCTGATACATACAATCAACTGGGCGCGCAACATTTGATCTTGCGGGTCTGTCGTCAGAGCTGAAATTGCGGTGCTCTGTTAGTTATTTCAAGGTAATCATAAACTGAGCAACTCTCTCCTTGTCGCCTTTATTCTCTTAATCTCGCTACTGTGTCTGACAGCTTTGGCTCATGATGTTTCGATAATACTTCACAGAGTTCTTCAAAGGTCAATTCTCACTGATGTTTAGTTGTATGTCATAAGTCTTACCATTGTTATCAACACATTTTTCTTCTTGACTGCATCGTTTATATCATTCGCCGAGAAATGTTGCAGACACTCCTTGTGCTCGGTCTAGGATTCAATATCTGGATCAAATTCACTTAGGTGACTAAAAAGAGAAATTGTTGTTTGCTTTAAACCAACTGTAGAAATCACTCGACAACGCCGACCGGTGGTCTTCGTGGACACCATTTTTTCCACTTTTCAATAACTTTCAAAGGTTGTCCACACTTATTTTATGCGGTTTTATCCTTGTCGCCACTTTATGTAGTAAATAGCGTAGTCTATTGGTCAAAGTAGTTCCAGTTAAACACTTAATAGTCTATGAATAAATGCTTTACTCTGAGAAAACGTCTAGTAGCTACAGCGGTCGGTTATACTTTTTTGGGGGGCCTTAAAAAAACTTCATGCCCTTTAATTTATGACATCTTACGAGTTTACAAAGTTGTAAGAGTAAAGTTGGATCTCAAACTCTTAGAAATTATAGAATGTTCAAGATTCATTTATTTCGGAGAAACTCATTACAGTGATCTCATGAAATTAGCCATAATGATTTTCTGTCGAATAAAAGAAATGACTGGTTTGAAACTTTTTTAGTCACTGCGTCAAGTTCTTGGGTACCAATTCAGGTTGTTATTATGCCCATACTCTGTGTTATTCATGCAAATTTGACGTAGGTTTTCTAATTTTTTTCTTATTAAAGCATCAGTGATCCTTCACTCAAAAGTGAAAATGATAAGCAAAAAAGAAAAGCCCAGTAATACTCTGCAAGTTATGCTAAAAGGGCCAGTTCTACACGGTGATCCATGGGTTAATCTCAAAAACACGGAACAGAAAATTTCCTTCATTGGGCAACTGGTCAAAGGGAGGGAAAAACGAATAACGAACTCGCCAAGACAATGATTAAAGGCCTAAAACAAGAGTGGTATGTAAGAACACATTATAGCTCAGAGTATTTAGCTTTTTTTTTTTCTTTTTAGATATTTGGAGGATAAATTCAATGGGTCAAATTCTCAGTAAACTGAATGCTGCTTTTGCACAGAATTTAGAGTGCTACTATAGTATGCGGTCTACCACGGTATCAAACACTATAGCATGCGGTCTACCTCATTTACTACTATAATATGCGGTCTATCAGGGTTATCTAACACTATAGCATACAATCTACCTTATTTAAAAAATTTCTATATATTTAGATAGCAGGAAGATAAAAATAAACACTAACCTAACCTAACCTAACACTACAGTTCACTTATGGTAGACCGCAGGTGGGCGGCATGAGAGGTGAGGTGAGAATTCATACCGTGGTAGACCGCATAATATAGTAGCACTTGTTTGGCTGAATGCCTATTAATGTAATCATTTGATTTGCGTTATGCATTTGTCAGCTGTCAACAGTGCCATTACCAAGTACCCTGTTCGTCTCGTTGCTCTTGCCATTATTTCTATATTTTCTTGTCGCAGTCATGAAAAAAAAAATGAAATTTGAGTGTTATCATCTCGTTCGACATTATTGCCAGTTGATTCTGCGTGTAATATTATTCTGAATCGCTCCTCCGCTCTAAATCCGGTCAGAAGTTGGACCGGTATTGTTTGCTGAGACCTGACCGCACAAGGCGAGCAAGACGCATGGAGAACAGTTCTCTTGATTAGTGGTTAGCTTGGCAAAGTAAGGTTTTCTATTCATTCAACCACACTTTTCCCTGTGTCTATAAACCCTTCCCTTGTCTTATCGGCATTTAGCATTGCTGAACTACCTAAAGAAAAAGTATAAATGGAATCGTGGAAATAAGAAAAAAATCGCTTCTGAATACTGAAAAGATGTTCTAACGTCTTTTACATTATTATTACCATAATATCCATTATCATTATCATTGTTTTTCTATCATCATTACTGCCATTATCATTATCATATTTAAAGTAAGTCAGTTGTGTCAGCTGGAGCAGACAGTTGTCGTGACATCATAGTGGCAGTGTAAACAAACCTTGTGGAAGCGAGAGCTGTTGGCTCAAGGTAAGAAGTTTCTCTGTAAAAGGCACATTGGTGAGCTTGTCTTTCTGGGATTGAGTCAGTAGACTGCAGGCATGGGCACAAGGTAGAATAATTGGTATGATGGCTGCAAATAATGGATTGTAAAGGTTTTCAGGCCAGGGGTTGGTCGATTCGGTATTTAGTAAAGAAGGTCTAAGCACCAGACAATAGGTTAATGATTTATATATTGAAAATGAGAAGATAAATTATTCAAAATTGATTTAACCAGACATGATATCATAAAACAGATTTCGAAACTGAAGCCAAATAAATTACTTGAACGACATTTATATCAAGAGTTGTGAAGGAGTGAAGCTGGTCAATCGGTTGAATATATATTTAACAAATCATATAGATCAAGAGTCTTAGACAATTCATGGATGATGGCAAATGTAATGCCAGTTCCCAATAATGATGATAAATCTTTTGCTTCAAACATTAGACTAAATACTCTGACTCTAGTTGTAGGAAGATTCTTGAGACAGTAATATTGGATAGAATTAGAGTGCACTTAGAAAACCACAGCTTAATGATTCACAGCATAGTTTTATGAAGAGGAGATGTCATTTCTGTGTTTTCACTTTTCATAAATGTTTTTAAATCATTTGACCATGAAAATTATAACCTTAGTTACCTTGATTCCAAAAAGGCATATAAAATTTCTTTATGAGAGATTGAGAAAATAGAGGCACATGACATAAGCCAGGAAGTTTTGAACTAACTTAGAGTTTGGCTGTCAGACAGAAAACAGAGAGCTAGCATAATGGGTTTAACTCAGAATGACAGGTGACAGTTGGTGTTCCCCAGGGATCCATCTTGGGACTTAAATTATTTGCAATATGTATTGATGACAGACATAGGTGTCACCAGGAGGATCGGTAAATTTACTAAAATAAAGATAGTGGGTATAATAAGTTCAAGTGAAGATTTTAGGACATTACAAGAAGACCTTGGCAAAATACAAAAAATACGAACAAAAAATTGCAAATGAAAGTTTATGCTGGCTTTTATAAAGTGTGTAGCATTAGTAGAGAAAACAGGCTAAGTTTGTCTCCTTGAGAGATTTTGGAGTGTTGAAAGTACTAACTGAAAACTAAGGCAGTGATACATAAAGGTCTGAAATAAAGCAAATAGAGTACAGTAAATGGATGTATTTCTAGATGTGTTAGCCATAAAAGTGCAAATGAGATATTGCAGCTCTCTCTCTTACTTTTGAGACCTCACCTTGATTATGGAGTGTCATTTTGGGCAGTGTTATATAGGATGGATATAAACTCTCAAGAAGGTATGTAGATGAGGATAACAAAAACAATACTAAATAATAGAAACCTTTCCTGTGACGAAAGACTATGAAAAGTAAATTGTATTCCTGAGAAATACTGAGTAATGGGTGATATGATCAAAGTATACTGATGGAGAGGGCTAAATAAAGGGGATGTTAGTTGAATAGTCAGAATAGTCATCCACTTTAGAAATAACTTGCAGTACTGGTTTTACAATTGATGGGTTTAGATTTAAAAAAGATATAGGAGAACTTTGCTCTGAAGACAGAGTTGATGAGTGGAATAGTTTCCCTAATAGGACAGTGAGTGGTTGAGTGTGAAGTGGAGCTGCTTCTCATAAGCTGTTGGGGTTAGTTCAGTTTCCTCACATTCTTACATTCTTATAAGTCCTCAGTGATGGTCATTACTTTGTATTTATGGTACTTCATATATCAGTGATGAAATAGTAAGAAAATAGTAGGTTAGTTGAGGAGATATGATTGGTCCAATTGTTCATTTGATCAACTTTTATAGACTGAACCAAGACACAGTGGCATGAATGAGCCTGTTCATAAATTACCCCAATGAGTGGATAGAGTTTAGAAACACGAGTAAAGATATAGATAATTTGGTAATGTATTAGTTTAGCTCTATATCTTTATGAGCTATGAATACTGAATGCTTTTGTTCTGCAATGTATTTTTAGTGTTTAGTGAATATATAGGTACAGAGCATGATTTGGAGCCATACTTTTTATTGAATAACATTGAATAAGGTGTTAAGGATTATGTATATCAGGGAGAAGGTAATATACTAGAAAAGAAGACTTGCATTTTCTAGGATTATGATCTCTGTTGTACTCATGGAATTGTTGCTTCCTCTACAAAGAATTGTTTAAGAGGATGAGATTTTCCATTTTCACTTACGAGTTATCTTTTGATGTCAAGCATCTTTTAAGTGGTAGGGTTATGAGAGAGAGGAAAATGTGGGGTTAAGAAATGATATGGTAAAGCTGTGTGAAATACTAATAAATACAGGTTGCCAATCAAAAATCTGGCAACCTTGGAACCTCATGGTTGCCGGATTTTCAATTTTTCTGGAAAATTGATTGATTGCTCCTGACTCTGTATGTGTTGTATATATTGTAACAGAAAATTACTACAGTACTTTAAAGAAAGAAAATTAAACACAAAGTGAAAAGCAAATGAACTCTTAATGTTGAACAACTAAATAAAATGGTTTGGGTGCAGTAAATGATACGGTACTCAGCTGGTAACATTCTGGACTTTAAGCACAGTTCTGAAGAATTTTCAAGTAGTATTGTACACAGTAGATAAAGTTGAATACAAGTAGCAGGTGGGTTCTCAGGATCATCATCTTCATCCCTAACTGGAACAACAGCATCCTTCAAAGCTTTGAAACCTGGGAAGTTTTAAACTGTGCTCACCATAGACCACATTGAGATTCATGCTGGAAAACTGATGGAATCGGAATAATGATTGCTTGATTTTTGATTGGCAGCCTGTATAAAAACAAGAAGAAAACATATTTGTCTGAATGCTACAGTTGATATGTAGGTACTATTGATGATTTAATTTCATCATCATTTAAAACATATGCTCCACTGCTTGTTGCTATACATTGTTAAGCTTGGCACTAAATATTGAGTAAGATGTAACAGAGATATTAGAATATGACACCATGTAGAATAGATCCCCTCATGTTGTAATTCAAACCCTTTATGTTTAGAGACATCTAAACTTACCCGTCATTTTCAAAATATGGATTCAGTCGTGTTTACCTTTTGAATATTGTGATGCTTGACCACATTCTTGTGAGCACATCTCATCTATGATATAGGAAATTAGCCTTCCTTAAATCTTACAGGCACAGCTTCCTGCAGTTTGTAAATTAATTTACAAACTGAATAGAGCTCTGTAGAATCTAAACAAGCACCAGGTGGAGATATGATAACACTTCAGATATCCTTGACATAGTATGAGGATATTTACAAATTACTTCTCCTGGTCTAGCCGATAGGTTTTGATAAAAGTGGTACCAATTTATTCCTTACACTCTGAACTGTTGATATGGCATGCTTTTACTTCACATTTTCCACTCTAATTCCAGACTTAAAGTTCTGGGAGTAAGAGGTGAAACATCTGAGATCTGACACTCCATTGATTCTAGAGTGTGAGGAATCCAGTGGTACCACTTTTATAAAAATCTCCGAACTAGGACACTCATATCTTCTTTTGATACATTATCAGGGGAAAAAATGAGCTTAATGTAAAAGTAGATTCTACATGTTTAGAATATCAATAGAACATATGAAAACCTCACATAGTAGCCAAAATGGTATCATAGATATACTAACTTTATATCTGTTTTCTGGTGGAATTTGCAATGTATGATTTGTTTGCTGACATCCGTTACCACATTGGCGGTGCTTTTTCATGAACTTGAATGGAACATTTCAACTACATTACTGAAAATTAAGATAGATCTTTACTCCTTGGAAAAGTTGGTGAGGTCTATAGTTTATGTTGTTTATACAACTTTATTACCTGATTTTACTATAATTTACCCCATTTTTCTCAGAGATCCTATTGTTGCATTATTCAGTATTGTTCATTGAAATATAATGCTCCAAATCAAACCTGCAGATATTTCTGTTATCACAGTAAATTATATAAAGCCCATAAAACTTCTCAGTTTAGGGATGTAAGTGTTCTAGCCTTGGGATGTTGGTTCTACAGTTATGGTATCATCATTTAGTAAAAAAAATAAGGAGTAAGGAGTGCAGGTTTTCCATTAGCAATATTTTTTCTTATCTTTTGCTGATGAATGACCTTATGTCATGGAGATTTACAAAGGAGAGGAGAAAATGTGGGTTAGTTTTTAGATGATTAAAAAACAATCTAATTTCCATTTTGGAGTTCTAAAGATATTATCTGCAGTATGATACTGACTAACATTCCTCTTTTCAGAGGAGGTGCACCATTGTTTGACATCCCAGTAGATGGCACCATGCATCATAAGATTCGAGAGGTAGCTAAACAAAAGGGTAAATGTCACACTGAAACTAGTCAGAAATTTCGAAATGCATAAGTGGAGTTGACCTGACTATATTTGTTACCTTTGACGTAGAATATGACACCTTTAGTTTGTGCTGTTTTGTTATCTAATACAGATGGAGCAAGAAATCTTATTTCAAGGATTAGAACATCACAGGAGGGATGCTTAACAGTGTCCCAAAAATAATTTGCTCGGGCATCATTCTTATGCATGTTGCCCTTTGTAAATTATACACTGAACTGCAGACAGCTGATACCATACACCTGCCCGGCACTTTATTCAGATTCTGTAGAGCTTTATGCAATTTGTAATTCATTCCCTTAGAATACATATCAAACAATTTTATATTGTTTACTAACCATGAGGACAGAATCACATCTTAACCCATTTGATGCTGTATTAAATTTCATAAGAATTATCAAATAACTATCAAACGATAAAATTATTCATTTGAGCTTTTGGATTACATTTCAGTATCAGGAGATGTATTTTCTAGATCTGGCACTAAAGTTCTTTAAAATCCATTTCATATACTGAAAAACGATGGTTTACAATAAAAGAAAATAAATGAAATATGTGAAAAATTGTTCTCCCACAAGTGGCACATAAACGATATTCTCTCACCCCAACTCTCATTTGCCCTCTTTTTCAACCTTTGCACCTTCCTCTTGACCTCCTGCCATTT
>JAYMFT010181344.1:0-12044 GCA_038088735.1 Panulirus argus
TATAGAAAAGGGAAAGTGAACCAACATTGCGGCATAGAGCAAGAGGGTCAAGTTTGGAAGTTAGCCTGGGACAGTTTGTAAGTTGGATTGCTTTTGACTCAACTCTGTCAAGTAAGGAAACAGAGCTAGAACCACCCCAAATGTAGGAGCAGTACTCCGTACAAGGACGAATCAATCCCTTGCATAAACGGAGCAACTGTTCAGAAGAGAAAAAGTTACAACATCTAAACAGGACACCCAGTTTCTTCGAGGAATAGTTTCCTTTGCTTCCCCTGCCAGTATCTGAGGAACAAGTCTCTTCATCTCCTCCACCAGTGCTTGAGGAACAAGGCTCCATTTCCAGTATATGGGGAACAGTGCTTCTTGAATCCCCCTGCAATATTTAAGGAAGAAGACTCCTTGCCTCCCCAACCTGTATCTGAGGAACAGAGCTCTTTGCCTTCCCTACCCCCAGTACCTGAGGAACAAAACTCTTTGCCTTCCCCACCAGTGACTGAGGAACAAGACTCATCACTTCTTCAACCAATACCTGAAGAACAAGGCTCCTCACCTCGCCCACCAGTACCTGAGGAATAAGACTTCTTGCCTCCTTGTTTATGGTGCAGATGCTACTATCATCAATGCCATAACTATGGGAAACTTATGAAAGTGCTAGACCTATACTGTGGTGTACTCATTACCTTGAACAGGTTTACTTGTAGTTGGAGCACTTGCTGGACACTTAGGCATAGTGTATATAAATATACTAGTGTCAAAGGATTTGTCCTTACTCTTTGAATGCTAACTGAGAAGTGACTTGAAGGATAGCTTGGCATGCACAGCATTAGCACCCTGTAATGCATTGGCAGATAGACTCGCATTATATCTATCTACCTCTTTATATCTCTGATGCCCATTCCCTCTGGGAACTCCCATCAAGGGGTGGCGATGGCAGAAGAGTCTACACTTATCCCTGTCCTTACATGCGTCCCTTGCATGCACCATTCCATGCATTCTTCCAGTGTTTCTCTCCTTCTAGTATTCTTACACTCTATTTGCCCATTTCACTGGTGGTCTGCCACTTGCACCAACCCCTTTAATTGTACTATCATACACTTTCCATGTAAACTCCCAGTTTTGCATTCTTTCCATGTGCCCAGAACCACCTCAGAGTATTATGTTTCACCCATTCTACCACTCCACAATTCACTCACTTTGCATTCCTTGCTGTACCACATCTCTCATACACCCTTTCATTTCCTTCTTCATTCGATCTAATCACACCACATGCTCTTCTCAAATAGCTCATTTCCAAAGCTTAGATTTTTGACCTCTGTGCCTCATTCCACATCCATGTATTGGCTGCATAGGTTAGGGTTGGGAGAACTATGCTGTCCCTTAATCCTCTCTTCACTTCCATACTTACACCTTGGCTCTTCATAATTCTATTAAGGGACCCAATGATTCTTCTACCCTGTACTACTCTCTCCGTTATCTCTCCTTCCTTATTACCACACTTACCCAAAACAGCTCCCAGATACTTAAATTCCCCCCGCTCTCTCTCTCTCTCTCTCTCTCTCTCTCTCTCTCTCTCTCTCTCTCTCATCCACAGCACAATTTAGTACACTTTCTTCTTTCACTCTATATGGTTTTGCAAAATCTGTACTTTCACTCTGTTTCTTTTCAAACACCATTACTTTACTTTTGCTTGCATTTACCTTCAATTTCCTTGGCTTACATGTCTTAAAACACCCTTACAACCTTCTGCATCATCTGCAAACACGCTTGCCATTCGCCAACCACATCTCACTGCCATACCTTATCTCTGCATTCCTTTTCCCTAGTTTTGCTTTCATCACTCTTATCACTCCATCCATAAACAGTAATCCCTCGATTTAACAGACCCCGACATAACGGATTTCACATTTAATGAACCAGGTAAATAATACATCAACAAATGAAAATTGACAAAATGAAGATATCAAAAGTCTCATGCGCTGCACCATGTGCATCTCATATTGCACTTGTTTTTAGTAGCTTGGGATATTGGGGTATACTTGCTTTGATGATGTGGTGGGGTGAGAGAAACGCAGATTGGGTGGGAAACACTATACTGATTCTAACATTTTGACAAGAGTCTTGATCATAGAATGAATACAAGAGAACGGGACTCCAGTGTATATACGTATCGTTATCAGCCTTCACCCCCCTGGGTACCTGGTATGACCTCCTAAATGGTTGTGTGAGGCATGTGACCATGCTGCCTCTACCATGTTCCACCTGGCCACCCCAGCCGTGACTGACATTGTCATCTCTGTCAAGCTTGATCTGGCCGCCTCTACCATGGTGATCTGTCTCATGGCCATTCTTGCAAGGCACACAAAGCCCTCCTGTTGACTTGTGTTTTCTTTTGTCGCTATGTCAGCCGCCTCAATCGTTTTTTGTCCTTTTATCAAACTG
This sequence comes from Panulirus argus, assembly GCA_038088735.1. Lineage (NCBI taxonomy): Eukaryota > Metazoa > Arthropoda > Malacostraca > Decapoda > Palinuridae > Panulirus > Panulirus argus. Next base: position 2,440 of record JAYMFT010181344.1, read on the forward strand.
CCCTTGCATAGTATTTTCATCCCACTCCAGTTCAGCAGTTGCCCTTTTTCCTCTGCCTGCACCAGAGGAATGGGAGGTTCTGTGCACCCCCTAAATCACTGGTTCCATGCTAGATTACATATGAGATGCATCCACTCTATCACACTTTCTCCTCCATACTTCAGCATTTCAGCCGTAATCCCATCCACTCCAGTTGAGAGGTTCTGTGCACCCCCAAACTCACTGATGGTGCATGCAGAGAAAAAAAAGGGCACCTGCCGAATTGGAGTGAGATGAAAATACTAAGCAAGGGCAATTCGATAATGGTACGAAAAATTATTGAGGCAGCTGACATGGCGACAAAAGAAAACACAAATCACCGGGAGGGCTTTGTGTGCCTTGCAAGAATGGCCGGGAGACAGATCACTGCAGCAGAGGTGGCGAGATCAAGCTTGACAGAGATGACCATGTCAGTCACAGCTGGGGTGGCCAGGTGGAATATGGTAGAGGCAGCAAGGTCAAATGCCTGGCGCAGTCATTTGGGAGGTCATATCAAATACCCAGGGGGGTGAAGGCCAATGATGACACATATATAAGCAGAAGTCCTGTTTTTCTGTACTCATTCTGTGATCAAGACCCTGTCGAAGCATTAGAATCAGTATAGTGTTTCCTACCCAATCTGTGTTTATCTCACCCCACCATGTCACCAGATTGTCATGGAATATTCATATTCTTGCTTTGTTTTGGTCTCAGTCTGCCTCAAGCTATCGCGCAGTCAGGGTGTATGCAAAGAATTGTGACTTTATTTATTATATAATTTTTTTAATCTTTACAATTCAAAATGACATCAAGTTATAAAGGAGTTAAAAAAAAGCATGTGAACTGTATATTGTATCAGAAAATGGTTACATTTGATTTAACAGACTCTCATCATTAATGTACACCCCTTTCCCCTTAATAGTCTGTTAAATCAAGGGATTACTGTATATATGAAAAGGCCACAGTGACATCAAACAGCCCTACTTCACACCTACATGTATCCCAAAACTTTCACTCTGCTTTCCATTCACTCTTACATACGCATTTACTCCACTTTGAAAGGCTTTTACACCATCTAACAGTTGTTACCCTATACCATATATCCTTAACACATCACATAAAGCATTCCACTTGACTCTGTCATACGCTTTCTCAAGATCCATAAAAGCAGCTTGCAACTTCTTTCCTTTTGCTAAATACTCTTCCACGGTCATCTTTACTATAAAAATCTGATCCACACATCCCCTACCTTTCCTAAAACCTCCTTGCTCTTCACTTATTCTGCATTCAGTCACTTCCATCACTCTGTCAGTTAATAATCTTGTGTACACTTTTCATGGTATGCTTAACAGACTTATTCCCCTATAATTGCTACATCCATCCTTTGCACCTTTTCCTTTAAATATAGGAACAATGATAGCTTTCACCCAATGCTCAGGCACAACCTTCTGTTTCCATGCTAAATTACTTATGAGATGCATCCACTCTATTACACTTTATCCTCCATACTTCAGCATTTCAGCTGTAATTCCATCCACTCCAGGTGCCTTTCCTACTTTCAGCCTCATTATTGCCCTTCTTACCTCCTTCTTCATTATAGGCCCTAGCACTTTTATCCTCTTCCTTCCATCCTCCATACCCATGCATGTAACAACTGCTGCCTCCCCTTCTACTTTCATCATTTCTTCAAAATGCTCTTGCCATATTCCTTTCACTTCCTCCTTTTGTTTCAGCAATTCCCCTTCCTTACTTCTCACATCAGCATTTCCACTCTTACATCCACCTCCTTCCTTTTTCACTTCCTCCCAGTATAGTTTTTTATTATCCCAAAACTTTTCACTTGACTTTCTTCCAAAATCTTCATTTATTATTTCTTTGCTCTTCTGTATCAGCTTCCTAACATTCTGCTTACATATTTTGTATTCTTCCCATCTCCTTTGCTGAACTTCCACTGGTACATTCCTATTGAGCAATCTACCATATACCTTTTTCTTCTCTTCTACAGCATTTCTAATATCATCTGTCCACCATGCATTACCCTTTTTATTCCTGTATCTCAATATCTTGTATCCAACTACTGATTCTACAACCTTTACTAGTATATTTCTAAACATTTTAAAACCCTCATTCACACATGCTGCATTTCTGCATTCACTGCCTTTTCATCTAAGCTTTTAGTTACCTTCCTTTCATACTTCTCCCTGTATTTTTCGTGATTCATTTTCTTGCCTGTCAGCACTTTTACCTCTCCATTCTTCCTTACACCATACCTCCATTTCTCTCTGATCCTTATCCCCATGAGAACAGCAAAATGGTCAGTCTCCAAAGAATCCTCTCACGACTTTAGCATCCAGCACAGCATTTCTCAATCTCTCATCCACTGCTACATAGTCAGTCAAAGCTTTTTGCTCTTTTCTTCCTTCATTCATCATCCATGTATGTCTGTGGATCATCTTGTGCTGAAAAGTGTTTGCAAGGAATAAACCCCTCTCAGCACAAACATCTATAAGATAACTTCCATTCTCATTTACTCCAGGCACTCCCTATTTACCAGCTATCTCGTCAATTTCATCACATCCCATTTTCACATTCATATCACCCAATATGACCATGTTTCTCTCATTCTCAAAACAGTTTATAAAATCATTTCAAATTCCTCCAGAAAAGCTTTATTCACCCTTACCTCATACAGTCTTCATATTCACAGGCGCATGTACACATACCCATGCATATTTCACAGTTGCATACTTTTCTTTCACCCACACTATTCTTGATACATTCCATCCATGCTCTGTAACACTCTCCCATACTCTTGGTAATAGCAGAATTGCACATCCTTCTTTTCCTCTCCCCCTGGTAATATTCATTCATTCTCGTCCATACCACACCTCCTTCCATACTGTCCCATATGTTGCATTCATCTTTTCCACTTTCACTCCACACACCTTGCCTAAGGATATAGGTTTCATCATTCTGTAGCACATCCATGCCACAACTTTTACATCTCTCCATAATATCCCTCCTATTATTCTCACTAGTCATCCCATTCACATTCAGTGCCATCTCCCTCAATCGCTCGTTCCTTTTATCCCACAGCAAAACTGGTAGACTCTAGTGCCGCTTTTTATCCATTTGTGCCTCATCCTTGACAGGTCACTGGCAGAGGGAAACACCAGCGCAATGTTCCTAGAGGTAGTGATGCTCCAAAATGTCAAAACTAAAATTACCAGTACTCCTCAGGTGCTTGTCCAAATCTAAAAGTAATACACTGATGTAATTGGGCAATGCTTCCCCCTTTAGTTCCACCCCTAAGGGGTGTGCTGATGAGGTCACCACAAGAAGGTGGGGTGAGACTTGGCTACTCCTGTAAAACTAGAGTACCCCTTGAGGTGCTGGAACTCAATACTTTTCCCAATTTCGAGCTTCTTTTTTTTTTTTACACAGTAGCAGCACCTCACATTATATCAAGACAGCTTATGTTATAATGAAAACATGGAAGTAATTTAAGTCCTTGTGCTACATCAAGGTTGTTATGTCGAATTGCACTATATTGCAACACTACTGTACAATTGTTCTGTATCATTAAGAGTCTTTGGAGGATTTTGATATTAGCATCAAAGTGCACTTCTCTCCCACAGTTACCCTTATCATTATGTAGTGTTTGAATGGGTCGTGTACTACTATATCCTGAAACTTAAGGTCAACTTTTGTAAGGAGGGTCAATCCTCATCCTCCTCTGTCTTTTCTTTCCCTTCCTGTTGTCATGTACCCCTCTTGATAGAAAAAGTGAGATCTTATCTCTTTTGTAAACTTTGTTTCCACAACTCCAACAATATCATTGGCTTTTTGCCATTATTATTCTGACATTCCTTCTCTTTACCATTTACTACTGATCTGACGGCATTTGTATATTTTATTCTGTCTGACTTTACCATCACCTTACATTCCTGACTTCTGTGCAGTGCTGGCTGGGCATTCCATCCTCTTTCCTCATTTGTTGTCTCCGTTTTTTTGCCATCTGATTGTATCCTTTGCTTCTCTCCCTCTCTCTCTCTCCTTTGTCTGACACATGTTGTGAATAACCCATTGAATTTCATGTTTGTGTGCCATATGTCGTAAGACATCCCCTTATGTCGTGATTATAACCACCAATTCTTTATCATAGAATTGCATCTGGCATTTCTGCAGCCTCTGTTATCTTTTAATGAGCTTTTCTTTCTTTCCCCTGCCTTTGCATTTGGTGCATGATTTTTCAGCCAAAAGTAGATAGAGATCTGTCAACCTCCTGGTTTACTAATATCTCTAAATTTGGTGTCACCCTCTTTATGACTAGATTTTATTGTTTGTCATCCTTGTTTCTGTATTTCTCTTTAATCTTCCATTTTGCTAACAAGTACTAATCCTGTATGCTCTGCTCTTTTCTGAACTCTTCATCTACCAGACCAAATATTTTCCCTGTTGCTCAGTCCCTTACAGTTTATATTATTCCATCTACAGCTGGGAACCTCTGTTACATTGTTCCACTGCATCAGTCATCATGTTGGGATTCTGCTGACCAGCACCAAAAACTGCTCCTTTTCCCTTTCCCTGACCACTCACGATTTTCAGTAGTTTCTGCATTGCAAATTAAATGATGTAAATTTAGTTAGTTTTAGCATAAACAGTTATTGTAGCACTAATGCTTGTATTTTTATTTGGAAATTATTTATTCATTTCATTTACGTAAAGTTCTGCTGATATTAATGTGTAAATAATACATATGTGATACTTATGTATGAAGAGCCCTTAGTGTATATAGTGTGAAAACATGCTTGAAAAGAAACCTTGAAGGTTTTATTGTATAAAGGTGAATAAAGAGTGAAATCACATTTAGTGAAAAGCGAAAAGCTGTAATTATTGTACTTTGGCTGATTGCCCACCTTAAGCATTCCTTGCAGAACCCTACTACATAAGTGTAGGGGGAGTGTTTTATTCTGCATATTAGGGTTTTCCGTACTTATGGACCATAATAACACATATATTTCATAAAATAACACGTATATTTCATAAGGAAAAAAAGAAATCATACTGTGGTGAATAATTGTACTGTTAAGGGATTAAAATCCTTGTTTAGAGTTCAGAAATCACTTAATGCTTCCACAATGTATATTGTGTCTACTGGTGAATTCTACTTTTTATTTTGTCTTCAGATGCATTTTTGTCATCTGCGGAAACCACACCACAGCCAGCTAAAAGGAAGAAGTATGATGTGAAGGATGTTTTTAACCAAGATGATGATGACTTGCCAGCAAAGAAGAAAAAGCTACCTCTTCCAGGTATGTACCAATGTCATTTATCATTTACAAAAGTAGTAATATTTAAGTAAGTAGTGATGCCCTTCATATGTATATTTGGCTGGCTCTGTATTGGCTTACCATTTGTGGTTATTGACAAGTAAAACTGGAAATGATTCTACCTTAATGGATATTTTCCAAAGATGATGTATATATTATCTAATTTTGTAAAGTGAATGACTCATAAATATAATATGAATTTATACTGTTATGGATTCTTTGCTTAACAGGTTCACATTATTATATTAACACTCTGAGAGTCCCAAGTAAGGTGACTCTCCCACCTGCCCAGGGTCCAGGGATCTTGGTTCACTTCACAATTATTTCATCTATATTTGTGTTTTTCATGTTAAGATATCCTAATTGAAAGAGGCAAAACTATTAACAAAAATGATCCTGAAAAGTTCATTTGGAATTTTCTTCAATACACATATAAGATAGGTATTTCTAGGGAAATCTTGTAAAATTAGATATTTTTTTAATCTCTCAACGTCTCCAGATGGATATTAATGCAAGCTGAGTGATGCCTCTAGATGGATATTTACGCATTGAATTTCATGCCTCCCTTTCAAGGCTGCGCACCAATCCTGTTTGGTGCCTGAGGTAGCAGTGTGTGATAATTTATACCCACAGTCAGTCATGATCTGGCCATTCCAATGAGAGCACTTTTTCATGAGTTTTCTAGGAAGGACAAAGTGGCATTTAGCTAGATTTCGAGGACCAGACAGATGATGATCCTGAGTGATTTGACAGATCATATGGAGAGTGATTTTATGGATGCTGACTCATCCAACATTGGAAGGTAACCAAGATAAGACTGGAGAAGATTTTCTTGTAAAAGTGGAGACAGTGTTGCTAGTGTCCACCTTATGTTGACAACACTGCTTCTGATTGGTGTGGTTGATGAATTTCCAAACTTATTTAATTGATTTCATGAACCTTTTCTTGATGATTCACATTCATTGTAACAAGAGAATATTAATTACATAATGTAAAACATACTAAGAATCAGTAATCAATTTTTTGGTGCAGGTAAGATAAACATTACGTGTTGTGACGTACTGTTATACTTAGCCTTACTCTTGCATTTTTAATGCATTGTGCTGAAAAATCTCCAAAACTTCTTCACATTATTATTGTGAAACTAGTGGATGATATGTTGTTGGAAGTGATTTTTTTTGTTATGTGAATATCCTTGAATTTGCAAGGTTAAATACAATTTTTTAATTTGAAAGCATGAATTTTGTGGGTTGGAAACAAAAAGTTAGTGACATGTTAAGGGATTAATATGCATGTATAGATATTCGAAATTTCTGCATAATTTGTAGAAATGATAAATATTCACTTATGTCAGTAATTTTTTTAGAACTAAAGCATAGGTAAAGATATGAGAATAAGTAATATGGATATAACTCTGCCTCCTTGGGTCCAAGGTTTCAAGGTCTTGTTCAAATACTAGTACCAAATATGTGTGTAAGTATTCCAAAAAAATGGTTACTTCATCAAGAGTATCCAACTTAGCTTCATTGTCCTTATCCACACAAATAGTACTCTAGATTTTAGCCTTCATTTGCTTCCTTTTTGAAGAACATTTATGGCCTTCATGGCATCAGCAGCTGAATATTTGCAATGTAGAATGTATATACATCCTTTTGGGATGCTTTAAGGTTATCAGCTATTGCTTTTATACGTACTGGTATTTTAAAACAGCATTTAAAGTGTAACACCGAAGTAGCATTGTTCTTATATTGACTGGTATTTTAGAAAAGCTTTCAAAGTGTAACACTGAGGTTACAGTGCTAAGACCACATAAAATACAAATATGAAAACAGGCACATGGGCCCATGTCATAGGAGAACTGAGACAAAGTTGGACAAATGAGCCAGGCATATGATGAGAGATCCAGACACTAGTAACACATGTGAAAGTGAAAGCCAATGATGTGCAAAAAAGGCAACATTATGCTTACACACAAAACTTAATGCGAGTAATGTTTTATGAAAACCCTAGATTTAGATTTAGTGATATGTAGAATCATGCTTGAAAACTCTGAGAGAGTTAACATAATAATGTTGAATACTTCATTGGCTTTGAATAAGAATTTTCTTTTTTTACCTTTTCAGAATTGATATAAATAGTTCTCTTTTAGTGTTTTGAAATATAGTTGAACATTCTTGGCTTTTCATATATCAGTTTAAATGTATTTTTTTTGTTATTTATAGAACGGACTCTGAGTGCAAAGGAAGATCCCCTGCAAAAATTGTTAAGAAATTCAATAGAACCAGGTAATACTATGATTACTAGAACTGAATACCACAAATTGTAATGTTAGTTATTGGTTAGGTTTGGCAGGAATTTGATATATTTAGGTGCATTTTCAATATATTAGGCATTTGTTTTGCAACTTAGTTAAAATTACTTTGTTTCTAACCCAAGGAAAGGACAAGAGTGGTAAGGAGAAGGGTGGTGGAGAAGAGAAGCGTAAACACATAAAGAGTATGATTGACAAGATTCCCACGAGTAAGGACGAACTCTTTGCATATCCCATAGATTCTTCTCTTGTTGACAATGTAAGTGGTTGAAGATTGCTGTCTGTAGGATACATCCTACTTATGACTGTATTAGGTTTAGATTGTTAAGATTTTGGATGATTGCTCATACCTAATTTTCCCACCAACTACTGTTACTTAATGTACCTACCTAATATTTCAACCAACTGCTGTTACTTAATATGTCTACCTAATGTTCCAATCTACTACTCCTACCTAATGCTCTTAGCTAAAGTTCCTACTTACTACTTTTACCTAATGCTCCTATCTAATGTTCATACCTGCTACTTCTGTCTATTGCTCCTACTATTTTACTTAAAGCCAGGGCTAGCACATAGCTCTCAGCACTGAAAAATCTCTTGTAGAGTTAGGCTGAAGGTGTTGTGTGAGTTAAGTGTTTGGCAAGTGATATGACTTACAAGGAGAGATTGTATGTTTGTGGACAGAATGCCAGCAGTCCACATGTATATGAGGCAGAAAGAAAAGACAGTTACCTGGGTCAAAGGAGTGCAACTTGACAACCACTGAAGTGGCTCACTACTCAGCTGTAACTAACTCTCCCGATACTCAGGCTGTTAGTAATGGTAATATGCCTCCCTGGTCGATGGCTACCTACCACCTACCATAGGTACTTTGAGGAATGTGTAGAAAGTGAGGTCACTGTCTGTGAAGGCAATGATGGGTGTGTGTGTTGTTATGGTCATCCTGACTGTATTGTATTGATGAGAGGCATGGGCCTTAAATGAAAATGTGTGGAAGTGTGTGTATGTATTGGAAAGTAAATGTATGAGGACAGTGTGTGGTGTGAGGATGGTTGACCAAGTTAGAAATGTCAGGATAAAAGAGAGTTGTGGAAGTGAGAAAAGTATGTAGGAAAGAGTTTAAGAGGATAAGGAAAAGGTGTCATCATGTTGGAAGTGGAGGGAATAAAAAGGAGTAAACAGAGGAGAAGGTTGAAAGATGGAGTGAAAAATGCTTTGAGGGCACTGTCTGAACATTAGGTGACTAAGCAATTTGGTGTATTGTAACTGTACATATATACTGTATGTGAGGGTCTTTTACACTTGTGGAACCCCATCTTTTTAACATCTCTTCTGTCACACAGCTTTTTAAATTTTTGTAAACTGTCTGCAGCAACCATGTCTTCAGTCATTCTGTTCCATTCATCCATGACACTTATACTATAAAAGTATTTCATTATATCTTTTTCTTACAAATTTCTTCTTAATTTCAGGTTATGTCCTCATGTTGTTTTAACCCTGCATCTCTTGAAGAACTATTGATTGTTCATATTTTCAGTCTGTTTTTAGAAATGAAAAGTTGTGATCAAGTCAACCCTCATCCTTTTCTCTTCCAAGGAGGGCAAATTTAAAGATTCAAGCCTTTCTCTGTGACTTCTCTTAGTTCTGGAACTATTTTTGTTACCCCCCTCTGGATCTTCGCTATTATCTCTTTGTGCTTCTTTAGATATGATGAGGCATTCAGATCTATATATCTAGTTTAATTGATCATCAAAATACAATCATGAAAGGTGCTATAAGAGAAATCTCTAAACTTTCCTTTCATATAATTTTCTCCTTTGAGACAGTTGTCTAATGATGCTCTCACAAGTCCCTTTTTCATATCTAACTATAATCTCCACTCGCGTTTCCGTTTCAAAGGTGGTGTTTGTGCTCATTCCAACATAAACACACCTGTTGCACGC
>JAYMFT010181355.1:0-12044 GCA_038088735.1 Panulirus argus
AGAGAGAGAGAGAGAGAGAGAGAGAGAGAGAGAGAGAGAGAGAGATACTGTTAATAATATCGTTTTTCTATCCTATACAACTCCATACCTACGTATAGTCACTTTGACAAAATTACGCATTGCGGTTCACTGGTGTTATGTGCCAAGTCTTTAGACGCTTTCGTACTGCAAGCACTTGCTGCCTCTCTTCCTGAACATACACGGCTGACTATCATTTGGCATGCATTAAAAAGTAATCATAGTTTTAGTAATGTCATTTATCCTGGGGGTATTCGGTTGTAATAACATGTAATAAGAGGCTAATAATAGGCATCCATGAACTTATCTTTAACACATCGCTCAGCTTAACCTCAGAATTATTAATAATTGCCACAACTTACATAAGACTCGGAAGAAACATACACATTGGCTACGGTGGGTTGTTTACTATTATTAATTCCGTTTAAACAATTATTTTTTGCTGACAAACTTTTGATTGTACATGTTTATCACAGTTGTGCATCGTTTATCTCAAAGTATTTGAATATATCAGAAAACTCAAACAGAAGGTTTAGATATGAACTATGCCTGGTTCTTGTTGAATGGTTTAAAGGGCAGTAAGTGACATCTGTAATTGTACGCGACCCGCTACCGAGTATGGGATGCAGACGCTACTCTCACTGTTCCAATAATATTTCATTTGACGGAGCAAATCATATCGTCCTTTAACCTATATTGGTATAACAAAACTGTTTTCTTCATTATCTATCATACAAGATAAATTTTAAAATATTCAAGCACAAAGGAAAGATAAAATACTTGATAATATAATATTTTAAGAAGACTGAAACTTTTTTACTGGGAGCGTCAGTGTAGTAACCAGTGATCTCGCGGTAGGGTGTGTTTGTGTTGTGCTCCAGAGGTCTATTTTATCAATCATGGGGAGGAAAAAAACAAGCAAAGACCAGAGTCCAATGTCACAGAACTACAAGATTGTAGTTGTTGGAGGCGGAGGTGTTGGTAAATCAGCCATTACCATCCAGTTTATCCAGGTAAGGAAAACTGAGAAAGTTAGTGTGATCTGGATTGGGGTTTGGCTTTCAGCCGTGGGTGTTCATTCGCAGACATTCTCACGCTCGTTAAAATTTTATCCTGCCTGTGTTAATCCCGTATTCTTCTTTTAACTTGTATTAGAGTTAAGATATATGTGAATATAGGGTCACCCATGGTGAGATGAATTCGGTTGTTAAGTTTAGCCACAGCTATCATTTTAATAACGAATCGAAAATGGGTTACACATTGCAGGTTACGAGACTTTTAAGATCTATTTTGATATCGTTCGGCAAATCCCAGCAACATCGAGAGAATCTCAGAATTTGAATGGATAGAGTTATGCGGAGTTTAATGTGAAAGCAACAGACGAATTTAACTTGAATAGTTTCCAAAAACCGAGGTTATTTTAAGGGAAACTTATGAAAAGTTAGCTCATCTTATTTCTTTAACTGTTTTGGGCTGGATCCTCAACACAGAGTTTTATTCATTATAGAAAAGCATGAAGGTAATTGAGGTGATAGTGGGACAACTGGTCGCCATGTACTAGCAGCAGAAGAAGCAGCTGAGGAACGCCATACAAGCCCCCGGGCGTCATAGTAGAGTGGTATGCGGGGCTGGTGCGGTCTGCGGTGAGGAGGCTTGGTGGGTTGGTCACTAGTCATGCTGGTGATACGAGGCGTGGTGGGCTGATCATTTGTCCTGTTGGTGTTGTGGGAGTAAAAGTTAGGTTATCAGTGGTCATGCTGGAGTACTGGGATAGGTTGGGTTGATCAGCTATCAAGCCTCTTCGTGTAAGATTGTGTGAAAGACATTTTCTCCCTACCCTCTCCTGAAATATATAGGGCAGATTAGGTGTCTTTATTATTATTATTATTATTATTATTATTATTATTATTATTATAATGAAGTGATCTACTGGTTTCGGGGGCTGTCAAGCAAGTTAGGCATAGTTGTTTGGTGAGTGAGTCACGCTGGTGAAGCGAGGTGTGGTGGCAAGGTCTTGGGGGTGGGGAACTGGTGATTTATGTTGCCCTAGAGAGTTGTGGTCGGTTGACCCAGGGTCGTAGTGGTGTAGCGAGATGCTGACTGACTGAGTCACGCTGGTGTAGGTGAGTTTTGAATCATGAATCGTGACGGATTGATTATTTGAGTCGGTAAAATACCGTCTCGGACATCCACCTGTTTGGAAGTTGGAATTATCCTTTACTGATGATTTTGATGTGTTTTCTGCACGATTCTGACCTTCATTTCTACCACAAATCACGGCCTTTTGAGATATCCCCCTGCTTTATCCAACGATAATTGGACACCTCCGGTGGGAACCAGGGTTTTGGGTGGGGAAAATCACAAAAAGTAGTGACTTGCCATAGAAATGAAGGTCAGAATCGTTCAAAATATCAAAAACCGCTCGAAAAGCAGTTTCAAGTAACTGGATGCCCCAAACGGTAATAGTACCCTTGAGTCATCTTGATGCATGGATGGCCTGAGTCGTGAATTGTGATAGATTGATTACTTTAGTCAGCCTATTAGTGAGTCTTGATACATAATGGATGGGACGAGCCATGAATTGTGTTGGACTGATTGCTCATGTTAATTGCAGTGAGCCGTGATGAGTGGATGTGGCTTGAGTCGTGAATTATGATGGACTGATTGCTAATGTTAGTTTAGTGAGTCGTGATGATGGTTGGATAGAGTAAATCATGGTGGTGTAGTGAGTCGTGTACTGTGAATGGCATAAGTCAGGGTGAGTCATGAATGGCTTGAGTCATGACGTAGTGAGTCGTTTAGGTGAATGGTTTGAATCGTGGTGTTGTTATGTGATTCGTGCTGGGTGAGATTCGTGGAATTTTTCTGGTGGCGAGGGTGATGTTAGTCAGTCGTTGGTAGCGTTGGTGACGGGGTGGTGTTTGGTCACTTGCATCACGCGCTGAGACGATTTAACAGCCTGCCTACATTGTCATGTCCTTTATCGTGGGTGGGCGGCTACTCCCTCACTCCGAAGGGCAAGCCACAGCCGTTGGCGTGGGTCTTAGCCAGAAATATGTTTTGGGAACATCGAAGCGCGTAGGTGATGCGCCTCCGGAATATTTATGTTCGTTAAAGCTAGGTTGGGATAGGTTATATTAAGTTTTATATGTTTATATACACATCTGTAGGTTATACATCATAGTTAGATAAGGTTGTATAGGATTATACACACAGATTAGGGTAGTTTTATGCACATCATTAGGTTAAGTTCTGTAAGTTTATAGACACAAATACGGTTTATACACAAAATTAGGTTAAAGTTTACAGGTTTATACGCATCCTTAGGTTAAGATTTATAGGTTTATGCACATTTTTGTTAGCTGGGCTAGTTATCTTAAGCATGTGGAAAACAGCAGTAATATAAATGTCAAACAGTAGTAATATGAATGTCAGATGTGGGCTGGCGTGTCTGTGTACTTGGAACTGCCCACGTATATTAGTAGACAAAGGTTAGAATTATAAATATAGTTATTTTTTCATATAGTTTTGTGAAAATCAGTTACTCTGAAATAATAACGTTATTTAATTTCACCATCTAGAGAATTATTATTTTCTTATTGACGGAGGCCAGTGACCATATATATATATATATATATATATTAGCATATGTTTGAGTCCTTGAGTACTTGATCATCGTATCCTGCGTCAAGCGAGGTAGCGCCAGCAACAGACGAAGAAAAGCCACATTTGCTCATATCCAATATCTGGCAGTCATTTTATCCCTGGGGACTGGGGAGAAAAAATGCGTCCCACGTATTCCCTGCGTGTGGTTGAAGGCGGCTAAAAGGGGTGGGAGCGGGGCTGGAAATCCTCCCCTCCAATTTTTACTTTTCCAAAAGAAGGAACAGAGAAGGGGACTAAGTGAACATTTTTTTTCCTCTAAGGGTTAGTCCTCAGCTCGTGATGCTACCTCGCTAACGCGGAAAATGGCAAATATGGACACACACACACACACACACACACACACACACACACACACACACACACACACACACGCACGCACGTACGCACGCACGCACGCACGCACGCATACATACACACATACGTATATATATACGAACACAGCAACACACACACATACTCACACACATTTACATACACACATACACACATACACATACATACACTCACACACCCATGCACATACACCCATACACGCATATACATACACACACATACACCCACACATACACGTACACCCACATACACACACACACATGAACACATATACCCATACACACACATACACCCATACATACACGTACAAACACACCTCGCTCACGCGGAAAAAGGCAAATATGGACACACACACACACACACACACACACACACACACACACACGCATGCACGCACGCACGCACACGTGGGAGGTGTTGCCAGACACCACCTGCACACGGTTATACCACTTATAAAGTAGCCTGTGGCGAGGGCGTAAAATATCATTGTCGATGGACAAATTCTCCGAATTACTTCAGTCCCTTCTACTGATTATAGCGCAGCCTTGAAGCTGCAGGAGCCCTGTAAAAGAAGTCCTCGGACTGTGTAATAATAATATACTAGAAAAAAAGAAATAATGAAAAGAATTTCTTCCAAACTATTTACGAAAATATGTAACAATAGGACCCCTTTTGAGGGGATCTTGTACCTTCGAGCCTTGCTCTATACACAAGAGCAGGATACGGTGGGCTTCTTTGTCATGAGAAAGTCGTGGACGACTACGTGCTCTTTTTCCGTTCGCTGACCTCTCGCTGTCATTGTTATCACTTGCAATCGGAGTTCTGGAACACACACACACACACACACACACACGTACCTTACCCTGCCTTCCGACGCTGAGACCCCTATTCTCTGGGGGCTCTCGTACTGTCCACCGGACGGGACCTCGGGTTAAGAAATGCAGTGATATCGAATGTTCGTCTTTGTGAGGTCAGTTCAGGACAAATGAAGTATTTATTGCTGAAATTACATCTTGGCATGATGGTTTTCTTATAGGGTGAATTGCCGTTTGTAATGTTCAGACCGTAAATGAGGATGTTGTAACTCGTTCATGTCTGGGAAGTGAAGTTTCATGTGAGTGTTAGATGGATTGGAGTTTAAGATTGGGTTAGGGGAGCGGTTATTTAGTATTTTTGTGGGTCATAAAAGTATTTTTTCCCTATTTGTTGGATTGAGGGTATTTTTTCTAGATGAAAGTTGCTGTTGTGAGAGGCAGGGGTGAGGATTTTTTTTTACTGGGAGTTGATGGTTAGTTATTGAGAGTGTGGATGGAAAGGGTGTGGTTTTGTTGCAAAGAGTTGGGTATAGAGAATGTTTAGGTGAGATTATGCTTTAAGAATCCAGGTTTCGTGGTGTAGATGACGAGTGTTAATGGTTGCTAAGCAGCCACTGATCATTTTAATTGCTCTTGTTTTGTGAGGTTTGTAGTTTTAAGTTTGCTTTCGAAAGGCATGGTGGCCAGGAAGGATGGAGTGGATAAACCGTTTGTAGAAGGTAAAGGATTCTGTTTCTCGTTTGAAACTGGTGCTAGTGAGTGCTCTGAGTGGTTGACCATTAAAGGTTATGGGAGGAATGGATGTTAGATTCATATTTTTTTAGGGATTAGGAGAGAGTGGCAGCGGATTTCTGTTCGGATTCTGATAATTTTTTTTTTTTAAGTGAGTCATTATATTCCAGTTACGTGATGTGATGCTTGTTTGTGTTTGCCTGTGTAGTGGTAGGGAGATGTGATGCAATTGGGAGGTCCTTTGCCCTTGTGATTTTTACACTAGTTTGTGCGGGAGATGTAGGGAAGTGTTATAGGAAAAGATTGAAGTGGGTTGGAGAAAGAACTGCTCTCTAAGGGACTTCATTGCAGAGAATGAGGATTTTTTTAGGTGAAGTGTGAATACCTCTGACTAGGCTGGCTCTTAAAAGCTGTCGAGTGTCTTTTTTGTCATTTTTGTGGAGGGTGGTGTCAAGTATCTTTTTTCGTGATGATATATCGGAAAATAATGTCAAATGGTTTTTTGATGTCTTGAAGGGGGGGGGGGGTTGAAACCAGGGTGTGTTGTGTGAAGTTTCTGTGCTTTGTTGTAGTGGTTTGATTTGGTCAAAATCCTTGCCGTGTGGTTGAAAGTGGGCTCCACCTACATGTGTTGTCCTCTAGTGTTGTAGATGGACTTAGGAGGAACAACCAGCAACAACAACACGAAAAGGAGCGATTAGCCCCTGGTTGACGTATTCTCTGAAGGAAATACTTCAACGAACCACCTTTTGTCCCCAAAGGAACCCACCTCACCCCATTCACTCGTACTTCGCAGACTTAGGCTGATCCAAACTGTTGGGGCTCAAACCCAAACGTTGAACACAATCTCCGTTGTGGATATCGTTCGCCAAACTACTAATACACACAAGTACTTACATCTACTCATAATGCCAAACCCCCATTAATTTAAAGAAATTTCCAGTGCTTTTGTAGCAAGCCTAAAGTACTTCTATAAAGGATTGCTCAAAGCTCCGACTTCCAGCACACTTCGGTCATCAGTACCCAAAGCATCCGCCAAAAGCCTGACATTCCTAGCACAAACGCCCAACCAGCGCCAGCACGTACTACGCCTGCTTACCCAACAAGAAGTAACATTAATACTCCACAGAATCCAGTTCACACGTTGAATGTTATACAGCTTATCTCTTATTGGCAACGAAAACGAGCAAACAGAAGTCCTCATCCTTCTCCTATTATACAGCGTAATCCCTCATCTTAAAAACCAGACTAACACCCAGATCCTCCCTTCCTTCCTCCTGTTTTCGTCGTACACACCGTTGAGACAGACAACACGGACAGGCTGTGCTCATGATACATATATGCCAAACGTGCCATTTACCGAGAGTACTCAACACAAAGCAGATCAAAATTAAAATGACGCTCTTGCAATTGTATCCATAATAAAGGCAATACCTACCACGACACGATCACGACTACATACTTTCCCTCATTACCTTTCCTCCCAGATACATCAGCACCTACCCTGTGTGGTGATTTCATTGCCCACCATCGTGCTTGACTCAGCACACACACAATTCCATAGGTCACCTCCTCGTAAATCGTCTACATTTGCCGTAGTAGAAGGAAATTACAAGGCAGATAATAGGAAAATAACAACGCACCAGACCTTGATTGTTGTAACGTACGGATGAATAATTACCTCAGCTTATAACTTATTGTCGATTGTGTGACGTGCAGTCTTCTATGCGGTCTCTCTATATGCTTTTTTTTTTTTCATCATTTATGCAGCACGACAGATTTGGTATTTTGCCATAGCTGGAGTCAATGTTGAGTGGGCTGGATAACACGTATTAAGGCTTTGAAACTTGTTATGCATATAAGAAAATACTTACCCATAAACCTCTTTTAAGACTTGAATTCAGCACGTTAAGATTGCTACCTTAGTGCTCAGCCAGCCTAGGCTGCCGCAGAACCGTTTAGCTATTGTTCACTGCGGCAGATTAGCTGTACTAAGAAACCAACGAGTAAATAAGTAACCTCATAAAAGCCATGAAGATCTGCTGGGAGCAAGTCTTAAGTATGTCGGAGCAATTGAGTCAACCACATCGAGCATTTGACTGACTCATAAGTTTCCCTCCTTGATATGTCTGTTGCGGCAGACGGTGATGTGCATGAACTAGCAGAGGCTTGGCTTAAGATATTGTCATGGTGGGGGGAGGTGTATGTAGAGAATATCTCTTATGTAGCATCCATATACCTATATGTTTTTACATGTTGAGGC
The DNA here is from genome assembly GCA_038088735.1 of Panulirus argus. Lineage (NCBI taxonomy): Eukaryota > Metazoa > Arthropoda > Malacostraca > Decapoda > Palinuridae > Panulirus > Panulirus argus. The sequence goes on from JAYMFT010181355.1 coordinate 7,828, forward strand.
CAACAGAATAAGAAAATTGGAGGCTGCCTTCTCCTGACATCTCCCCTGGTTTTACATGCTACCGTGTCTCCTTCCCTGCTCCTCCTGAGAACGGCATTGCGTACGTTTGGTCTGTTACGAAATATTTGGGAACTACAAATATTTAGCCGACTGGATCTAGAAGGCAACGTGTGTTTGAGGGCTGCGGCATCCAATAGTTTGGTCGTCCAACGACTCAAACCAGCATCCTGGGGGCCCAGCCCGGGCTGTGGGGGTAGAAGACGACCGGAAAACTTCATCTGGTATTACCAGGTGACTTCACCAAGGAATAACCCAGCAGGGTTGTTCTCTTTCCTCTTCAGTACATTATTCCGGAAGGTCTCACGCCACAATCTGGGACGTCTAAGTTTGGTGTATTGTGAGACTGGAGGAACTTGTATAGTGTGATGTGGAGAAGTGTGGGTATAATTGTTGTGGTGACGCCGAGCGATGGTTTGCATGTGTAATTATCTACCATAATTTGTTTGTTGCATCTTGGTAGACACAGCGTTCCAGTATCAAGCGAAACACATGGGATATTCCTGTCCCTCCCTCACATGGCTTGAATTGACGCCTCGCTTCTTTCACAGATGATCATTGCTTTTTTACATCTTCCGAATTACAATATCAGTACGTAACGTCTTTAAAACGATTGTGAAACAGCAGAATATAATTTGTGTGTCGTTAATACGGACAGATTCAACTAATAACCAAAACCTTAGGGCGTTTCTAACGTGCGTCTGGTCGTTTACGTCCTGTGAATGTCCCCATAGGCGGATGACAGAGGCGTAAAAAAATGGGTCAGCTGAACTTTCTTGAGAGCGAGGATGCACCTGACATGGCTCGAGTAAACATTATAATCATAGGGTGCACGTGTGGCTCTATTTTCGTGCCTGTAAGGACACGTGGTTGGAACGTCTACGAGGATTACGGTTGGAACCTAACTTCTACCAGAGTTACAGCAGAACAGTTTGGACTGCGACTAATACTTGCCTGAGAATATATGCGTTATGCTTCGGAAGTTATCTAGGTTGCATAGCTGATAAATTGAGGCGACTCAGTCGGGGGATATTAGATGCGTGAGTTGCTTTTGGGTGCTCGAAGCACAACCTAGGAAACATACGAGCAATACTGGATGGTCTAAAGTACGATTGCAACGGAAGATGAAATTTCTTGAGATTTTGCAAAATAAACAGGACAATGAGTTATATAAGATTCGCGTTGAATGCGTTTCCAGCAGGAAAAGCATTTCTGACAGATTGGGGTTGTACTCAAGAGCAGGATGGACGAGTTCCCTTTGAGTAACTGATGAACCGAAGCTTCATTTGGATGTGGTGGCAGCAGGTGGATCAAACGCCAGGTTGTGTGAAGGGTAGAAACACCATCTCCCCCTTTCTTCCTCTCCCCCTCCCCCTCATAAACTTGGGTGTTTTTTCGCCGACAGTATGTCATATCTCGGTGTCGACTGTCTTTGTGTTTCAGCTCGGACTGTGGCGGATCTGTTTGCGACACGTAGTGAATATGAATTGAAGCCATTTGCGCACACAGTACCGTTACTAATACATCTGGTGTTGTTAACAGTGCCTTGTTTCCCTTCTCTTTATGTTTCTCGGTTGAAGAGCAGGGGCAAGGGAGGTTGGGTATTTGAGATTTAAGTTAGACTTCAAGAAGTTGTTTGACCGTCTCGTTTATTAGGGGTTACATAGTGCTGAAAACGATCTCTCTAAATACGGGGATGGAAGAGGAATTTGCAGCTCTCGAAGTTCCCGTACGTCGAGAAACCTCGTTATTTATGTAACTTGATAAAATTAGAATAAAGGTAAAAAGAAAAAATATGGGAACATTTGTCATAGCATTTTTTTTTTTTTTGTAACGCATCTATAAACCTCGTGATTTGTGACCCCATACCGTCACATGTTATGCCCAGTAAAGCCATGACTTGGTGTAGGAATTACCTAGAAACCAGCAATTGGGCCCCGGTGTCCAACTGTGAAGTTAGGGACCGTCCTAAGACTCTGTTCATGAGGGATTCTATATAGGACCCAAACGGTAAGGATAGGCTGTGTGAGAGACGACCAAATCATGTGTGGCTCGTAAAGCATCATGATGTGTATAGAGAGGGCTGTGTTGGTGTATGAAAAATCTTTAATCAGAAAAAGGCTGTGTGATTTGGTCACTGCCAGATTTAGACTTGGGGTACGTTTGGCAAGTTGCAGACTATGTTAATGCTGATTTCACGAACTGTGAATCGTGGTATTGTTAATATGCGTGTTTTAAAGGGGTCTGCAGGGCTGTCATGAAATGTGAAGACGTTAGGGATTTAAGAGACCCTCCCGACTTATGAATTAAAGAAGAATTATGGACATGTTGCACCCCAATCGGGTGCCCTTCTGGGTAAGATCTGTGCTCTATCCAGGGTTTGCAGAACAATGGGAGGGAATGGTTGTAATTTATGTCACATGGGAAAGTACGACGTTCCCCATGGGGCCAGTTATATTCTGTTAAATACAAAAGTAACAACTTATTTTTTATTGTTTTTTTTTCAGTTTTAATACTTTATTCCTTGATAGAGGAATTTTTTTTGTGGGTGTCAAGACAGGTTATCACTCCTTTAGGGGGAATAGACTCGACACGCCAGTATATATCGTCAAAGTTTCGGTCCGCTGTTTGTTTCATTTCCCAGTATGTCGGGTCTTGGTTATTTGTTTTCAGTTTAGCGCCTTTGGGTACGTCAGCTCCCCTTATGTGTATTTTCTCAATTTCAGCTTCCGTTGTGTTGCTGCTCTTACAGCTGCCTCTATGTTAACTGTACGGGGACAGCTGCCTCAGTGTTATTGTACAATGACAGCTGCCTCTGTATTAACAAGTTAGCCTTTTTCACTCCCAGTTTCCTGCCGTTTGTTTCTTTACAGGTTATAATCATTGTTCCATCCACTTTGTATTACATTTACTTGGGTTGAACTTCATCAGCCATGTATGAGGCCAAGTCTGGAGTCTGTGAAGGTTTCCTTGCAAGTTGATGCAATCTTCCACACTTTTCACTTCCCTTATGACTTTGGCACCGTCTGAAAACATATGTATGTATGACAGGTGCCATTGTTTTCAGTGTATTGTGACAGCTACTTTTGTGGTGATTCTGCGATGACAGTTATCTCTGTGTTAACACTACGTTGACAGTTTCTTCTGTGTTAACTCTGCGATGACAGTTGCCTCTGTGCTGACACCACGCTGACAGCTGCCTCTTTCTTACCACTAAAGCTAACAGCTGCCTCTCTGTAAATTGTATGGTGACAGCTGTGTCCGTGTTAACTCGATATGTTAATCCCGTAGTGTGTGTGACCTCACTTGGTGTGCGCAAGGTTTGTGCATTAACCTGCATCCTCTTTGGTATGTCGGCTCTTAGGATGACATAGGAGGGCTGCTGGAAGGATGTAGGTCAAACGTTTGTGTGTGTTTGTGTGTGAGATGCTGGAAGCTCACCCAATCCCGCCGATACCTGACGGGTCGGTCAGCATCGGGAGGGAAGGCTATTTCTAGTATCGGAGGCGTGGGAGTTGTCACGTCTGTGTGTGTGTCAGACTTTTGTTTCAGTCGTCTTTTGTTTCACCAGTGGGAAAGTAGGCCATAGTTTGTATTCGGCAAGTGTTCAACTCCCGATTAGTTCATTAAATGTAAGATAAAAGTCCCACTGCGTTTAGATAATGGTAAATGATAATGTTAAATGCATTTGGCCTTCAAATACTCATTGGTAACTGTGCAGGTCCTAACCGGGTGGGATGGTGGGGGCGGTTGTGGCGGTAGGGGTGGGTGGGGGTGGGGGGGGAGTAGTATGGTCACCCGTCAAACTGTTGGTGGAAGTTTGTTTACAGTGAGAGCTGATATTTTATTTTGTTTGCTTCTGCGTGCGTGCCCACACACACACACTCATACCTACGTGCATACACGTACATATAAGACTGGCATTGATAACTTGTGTGGTGGACTGTATGACCTCCCGCTGTAAATGGAGGACTGATGTGCATCCACCCACAACATCGGTTCTAATACCCACCGCTATATGGCGCTATCCTGTTATTATGTTAAATTTTCTTACCCCCGCCCTTTATAGTAAAGCAGCCTCAAAACCATAGCACATATATATATATATATATATATATATATATATATATATATATATATATATATATATATATATATAT
>JAYMFT010181366.1:0-12043 GCA_038088735.1 Panulirus argus
CTGCTGCCGGTGATACAGCCTCGCCAAAAGTAACTTTCCACATGTGACGCATCCTCGAGAAGGCGGAGCCCGGTAACAGTTATTATTTTTGCTGTTTTATCATTATCATTGATATGATCATTATTACTGTGATTATCATTATTATGATTAATTCACAGTCATAACTGTTCTTATGACTATTCTTAACTTTATTATTATTCTTATTTCTATGATGATATTGTTGTTATTTCTGTTATTATTATTATTATTATTATTATTATGATTTTTATTATTATTATTATCATTATTATTATTATTATTATTATTATTATTATTATTATTATTATTATTATCAATGTTGTTGTTATTATAATTATCATCATAATTATTATTATTATAATTCTTCTTCTTCTTCTTCTTATTATTATTATTATTATAATTCTTCTTCTTCTTCTTCTTATTATTATTATTATCATTATTATTATTATTATTATTATTATTATTATTATTATTATTGTTATTATTATCATCATTATTATTACTGTCATCCGGAGAGAATGGCCAATCTCACGTTCTAGGGTGGGTTGGGCGCTGAGAATTCCCTGAAGCTAAAGACTTTCAGGGTAGAGCGAAATCAGGACCACATCTTTTCAGATGAATAAGATTCACTTTATCTCAGACAAAAGAGATTAGCTTTCCAAAATACCTTTTAGTTATTCTTTCCTCCTGCAAATGTTGGAATATACTTTGCCACTCTGACTGTCATTGTGTGAGACGTTTAGTGAATCATTCAATCAAAATGTGGCGAAGGAAGGAGCTGTAAAAGCTCTTAGCTCACCAGATCAGAAAGATTACGTCTCACTCACCAACTCGACCTCAGTCTGGCCCGTGGTGACTCATGGTCAGACATAAATGATGCAAATCAAACTTTCATAAAATGTTAACATTTCTGGGAAGCCTGCCTCCAATACAGAATCCGTTATGAAATAAAACTGGATGAATCAACCTTCGATAGTTCAGAAAAAGTCATAATTAGGAAAGAACACCCGAGTGAGGGTGACGGTTTTGCGCTGACAACTGACTTATGGAACTTTGGTCTGAGAGAAACAAAGTTTGGGAGAGTGATGCAATCGAACAAATCCGCAGAACATGTAAGGCATACGTACGTTCTCTTCAAGAATCATAAATACTTGCTTCTATGGTCTGTAAGCACACATACAATACATAGTGATGCAATCGAACAGTGCAAGTCAAACCAACCACATTTAAGCGCATTATTCATGTTCCGTTCATGATTTGTGTTTTTGTTAGGAGGTTAAGAAATATAATTTCATGATTGTTTCCTTTCTTAAGACTATTTCTCAAGAATTTCTGGGTAGCGGTCAGCAAACCCTGTAGATTTACACTGAAAATTACAAAATGTCTATCTTTCTGTAATTTCACTGAAAATCCAGGAGAAATAGAGAAATTTCTGTAGACCTGGCAGCACTGCAGTTCAAGTCCACCCCCAGATCTGGCATCCGACACTTTTACCCAGAACTTGACTACTGTTTCGTCAGTTGAAGTAGTACCTAGATCGGAGCTTACCAGTGACGTCCACTCATTGCCAGTGTCTTGCACCATGTTACCAGTGACAAAGGATGGGGATGGGAGAGGTGCCATAAGTGGTGCAAGGGACGTCACTGCCTTACTTTTTACATCCGCAGGGTCTAATACCTCTGATATTTGGAAAACTGGGTTGTTGAAAGAAAATCTCTTACATATTTGAGTGGCAGCTTCAAGGAAGAACGACAAGCAAAGTTGGCGAGATACGTGAATACCTTGTGGTGCTATCCCATGATCTTTAGAAAGTGATATGCCAACTTTAGCACCGAGATACAGAGATTCCAGCTTTTTAATGCTGTGATGGCCAACAAATGCAATGCTACCATGTGGTCTGCTTTTTAAACAATCCTCTCTTAGATAACAATTTAGGATTGTTTTGTAGCAGCGAGATGTAGAATTGTGCAACTTGTGAATTTGACTGCTCTCTGATTGCATTGCTTATTCATGTTGCTGAAAATAGGCAAAATGTAATCTAAGAATTGAAGGTACAGTCTAGTTAAGGGGTTACTGAGTTTATTTAGACTACTTTCACAGGCTACTAGTCTTTCATCAAGGACTGCCCCTGCGAAATAAAGTTTGAGTGCATCATATTGTTCCAGTAATCTCGAGAAAACCATATGCAACGAGAGCCAACGGGTCTGGCTTGGGTGGAGTAGTTTGTGCGGCTTAACTTTCACAAAATAAATGAAATTCGTCTGTGATAACACCGTGAAGCGTCGCACTGGTGAACTTGCAGATGACAGAAACAAAAAAGTTTTAGAAAAAATGAAAGCGTCCTTGTTTTTTGCAATACAGTGTGACAATACTATTGATGATGTTGCCTAGTGCTGTCAGTTGCTTGTTTACTCTCGATTTGTGGATAAAGGAGCTGTGAAAGAAGTAAACCTTCTCTAGGAAGCACTGGAGACCACATAAAAAGCCGGCGTTGTTTTTGCATACGTTTCCGAACTTTTTCAGGAAAATGATCTGTCATTGGTAAAGCTAGTGGGTTTCTTCACTGAAGGTGCCCTAGCAAGACTTGGGTCTCGCTCTGAATTCATAGAATTAGTCAAAGAAAAAGAATCAAGCCATAAATGGGACTTACTGCGTCATCCACAGACAAGCACTAGTTGCTATGACCCTTCAGAAGACCAAAGAAGTTCACTGAATTCAGCAATGAATGTTGTAAATCTTGTGAAGCAGAGATTTTTAAATTCTAGCTTTTTTGCAGCTCTTTGTACAGAGTTAGGAGCTGATCACAAAGCTCTCCTGCTCCATACGGAAGTCCGCTGGCTCTCGACAGGAAATATGCTGAGTCGGTTCTGTGAACTCAAGGATGAAGTGCAAATGTTTCTAGAGAGCCAGAAACAAGAACTGTACGATGCCTTCACTGACGAAAAGTTCCAGCTTTCACTGGCGTACCTTGCTGACAATTCAAAGCCACTAGAAAGAAAGGCAGAACTCTATTGCCCATTATTCTGTAATCAGGGCTTTCATAGGGAAAATTCAGCTTTGGAAACGTACAGTACAGTTCGGGAGCCTTTCATCGTTTCCTCATCCCAGTGACCTTCCAGCTGAGAAAATAGAATTTTATCTCATCTGGAATCCCTTACTCAGGAATCTATGAGCTATTTTCCAGATGTTATCTTGCCTCATTCTGTTTGGATATTGGTGCAGAATCCATTTAGAATTGATGTGGACTCGTTACTGGACCCTTTGCAAGATAGGCATTGATTTGAAATGTGACTGGAGTGCAAAGGGCAAATTTGAAACCATGAGTCTGGATGAGTTCTGGTGAAATATCTCCCAATTTGCTTCAAAATTGGTGAAGAATCTCTTTTCTTCTACGTATCTCGGTGAAGTTGGCTTTTCAGCTCTCATTGTGCTGACAACAAAACAGCACAATCAAATGGACGTAGAAAACGACTTGCGTTCTGCCCTTTCATCCCCGAAACAAGAACTTCTTAGCTTGTGAAAGAAAGGCAGCAGCATCCATCTCCGTAAATGCATATCATTCAAATCATTTGCTATTTCCAGTATGGTAATAACCAAATATCATGTGCCATGTCCCTACTGCTTTTATTCATAGTTTGGAGAACTGTACGAGTTTTTAGCTTGAGTGCGTTTAAGAGATGTAAACTTATCGATTTATTTTTTCTTTATGATTTTGGGTTTAATTTAGCTTTGGCTCCTGTAGGAGAAAGTGTTGACTGAAGGAAAATATGCGCTATCGCTCATAAAAGCACCTGAAAAGTGGGGTCCGATGGGTGTCAGAATGAACAATACAACTCCTGTTATTTGGGCGTTGTGCATCGGTAGGGTTGGTGAGCCTGATCAGGTAGGCGTAGGTACCGCAAATGCTCATATACTTACACTTTACATTATAGTCCAACCTGTATGACAGCAATATAATCAGCATACGTAGCATATCTGATGCTCTATGTGAGACGCAGTATCAACGACTGGGTCGAGTTATCATGTTGGTGCTGTACCAAACACTGTTAACGTATACTGTATAGTAATCGAACAGTGTGTAGTAATGTTCTGGTCTGTAATATAACAGACATCCAGGATAATGGAACAATACAGGATATTTCAATAATATCGTTTTCATAACAATGCCATCGATCATTAAACGTTGTTAATATTTACAATCACAGTCCTCTATGCCTCAGCAGCGGTATACGCCGCTATCATTAACACGGTTTGAGGTGCTTCAGATAAGGTGTCCGGTGCTTCCCTAGGCGTGTAACACGTCTTCAGAGTTCATTTTGAGACCACAATATCACGATCAGGTCATTCGCCATGGAAACGACACACTATGCGTGGAGTGATTATTACCCTTTACAATGAGGGTTATAGCAGGGCAGAAAATGCCAGGCGTGTTGGCGTGTCCTACAACACTGGCGTTGTGGATACGTCGGTATGAATTCATGACACTGGTAGCACGGACAATCAGCGTCGTAATTGTCGCCCAGAGCAAGACCAGGTTCCTAAGACCGTACTTAAGTGAAACCATATCAGTTCTTTAAACCTCTCCGTTTATTATAATACTATGTAGAAGTGCTCATATTAATGTGGCCCTCTATCTATCCCTGGTGCAGGCTATTGCAGCTGTAATCTGTGACCGACTATTCACTTGCGCTTCCACTATTTGCGATGACCTTGGTTTACGCTGCAGCTATCAAACTGTCTGCAACCGACACCACAGAATGGGAGGCGCACGGGAGACCTGCAGTGACTGACACCCAACCTCGCCCACATACATATGGAGCAGAGGATGGCATACCCGCTGGGGTAGGCCGACCAACCGGTTTGCTTCTAGGAGCAGGTCGTTTTCTGTGATGAGAAAACGTTCTCTACCGATGCCCCTACAGCAGCAGGTTATGTTTGGCGACAACCAAGCACTACACATCTGTCAAACACAACCTTTCTCTCTTACCAGAATGAATTGAAACTATGATGAAAAATGGTGAAACATGAGTCTATTAGAGATGACAGGCCTATACTATCCTCAAAGTTTAATTTATTACGTTGTCAGCACTGCATCAAGTCTATCACTGTCAAAATACGAATTACTGTAGGAGTTTTACCTCCAACGTTATCATAGCCTAACGGGATTATGTACAACATACATCTTTAGTCACAGGCTTTTCTTTATCCAAGCATAATATAGTCTGCTACTTTATATGTTATTCCACGCTTGTTCCTAGATCGAACATCGTTGCCGACCGCTTTAGAGGCTTTGAATTTCAGACTGGACGCCCATCATGTTGTGGGTACTGCAGGGTTGTGTGGAGGGATACAGGCGGGGGTGTTGGCGAGCTCTCAGATGTGGGTCCGGGTCGTGTCACGGGGCAGAAGTGTTGAAGCGTTGGAGATTATGTTACCCTCCTTGAGGGCAATGCTCTACCTTGAGCCAAAGCCATTTTACCTCCCCCATTAAAACAGCCCCATCCACACCCGTCGGGCTGTTAAGGCGTGGTTTGAGCAACACTCGGGAATCACAGTGAGCCACAACCACCCTCCTCCTCTGAACTGAACCCTATCGAACGTATCTGGGCTGTCATGAATAAAGGCTTCCCACACAATTGCCATCGTAGTCGCGCTATGGTCACCAGTAGTGCCTTGCAGGCATGGCAACCCCTTCGTCGCCAAGAGGGACAAGAGCTGACGACATCAGAGCTGGTGGCATCCATGTCTAAACGATTGTACAGTGTTCTGGACGCGGAAGTTGGCTCTACAAAACATTAATGTAATAGACGCGAGATGTCATTACTCTTTACCTTATCTATTATCATGTTACTATATTGATATCTGATAAAAGTATGAACACCAAATGCTACCTAAGGATACGGTCAAGACATACATTTGCTCCTTGTTGATGTCGCACAAAGGAACACTTAAACGTTACGATGCACATATTGTTTAATGTATTTGTCTACCATGGATAATGTCTTACACTGTCATTCCCAGTTATTATAACTATACAAATTATATTCATACGGGATATGTTAATGACAACCTGCAGGAAATGTCGTATACACTGCATGGCAGCCATTGTGGCATGCAGGGCTGCCACCTTCACGCCTGGTCCTCCACCATTGCTCCGAAACTTACGTTCGATGTGCCTTATTGCGATATAGTGCATACTAAGTGTTGTATACTGACATAATTTCCATTTTACTTGTCTTCATCCATGCTCACGAGATACAGAGATGAATTTACCAATCATCACCTTATCCTCAGCAATGCTAAAACATATCAAACAAAACATAAAATTCATGAAAATAAAGAATTTTTGGGGAAGGGGGAGGGGGAGGATCTTCTGGAACCCAAAAAGGGGCGTCAGGTTAGAAAGTTTGGGAACCACTGTTCTATACCAAGGCGTAGCGTAAAACAGTGTTGTTAATGGTCATTTCCTGCACTGCACGAGGCATTACAGAGTTGTGTCAATCCCCGCAGGTGTTGGCGATCTCATGTTAAGATATTTTCTAGAAGCGGCTTCTGTCTAATAGATTTATGCATTTCATTCGTATTTGCAAACTGTTCCCTGTAGGGCGTTGCCAAAGACTTTCATATTACTCTTCACCTCTTGGATCTGATCAGGAATTGCAAAACTCTCTCCATCCTCACTGGAGCTACTAATCCTGGCCACTTACCCGTCTTTTTATATATGTTTCGTCCTGATTCAAGCCTTACGGTTCATATATATGGTTCATAATTCTCTTTATCTTTATCATATAACTATTCAGTCGAACAGCAGTACGTGTATTTGAACCTAACCACTCTGCTCTGCTTGCTACAAATTAGTATTGAAAGGGTGTTACCGGACTCCATCCAAAAGTGTTTGCACTGCGAGTGTAAAGTCACCTTTGGTACGGATGTACCATCATCAAATGAGGGAAGGGGTCAGTACACTATCGTCCAATTCCTTCTTGCTCCTGATATGTCTGTCAGATCCCTGCTTCTGCGTGGAGAGCATCCTGAAGGCTGCAGAAGCCCTGGAGAAGGTGTCCCGAGATTGTGTGATAATAATGATGCTCTTCAGACCATGAACATCCATTTCCCAGGCTTTTCTTGTGTTATTTGTCTTCACTGGAGCCTTTATGGGTTTTCTTGGTACGTACATGCAGCGTGCAACAGTTTCCACATATATTATCCCATTAAAGTGATCATGTGCAATAGCGATCTCGTGGTCACACCACGAGAACGTTACGCAGTTCGTCTGTATTTCTATTCAGTGGTACTGTCAGGTCTGGATAATGGGATAAGGATATCCTTGATTCGTACCTGACCCATTGAAAGGGACGATGTTCATCTGCGGTCTCCAAATCAGACAACAGAACAGACTGTTACTTTTCGCACGGACAGTTTAGTCCTACATCATGTTAGTGGCCCTTAGATGTCTCTTACTATGCTGGTGAAATAACATGTTAAGAGTCGTCTTGATCATGGAATTTCTGAAATCTATCTTTACATTCTATTACCATAGATACCTTACCATAAACTACTAATCACCTTTCTCATACAAGCAAGTCACGAATTTCAACTCGGATGTGTATCGACGTTGCCATATGAGATTCTTTATTCTTTAGACCCGTGAGGCACCTGTGGAATAACTTACCGCCTTTTCATAATGCTGTTTTGGAATAGAAAAGCAAACATTGACGTTACTTCCACAAAGAGAAAACCGTTCATTTACCTTTCAATATATCACGACTGATCATCAAGACATTCGTGTCTGGAACATTGTGCAGCAAGGTATTCAGCGGAAGAGAACTTACTAACTCAATTAGCTATCATACTGAGGAGGACCAGCTACTTTGTATGCGTTTTGTGAGTTTCTTGTGATGCTACTTACGACATCACCAGATATATAATTTATCTCTCGTAAAGAACAGGATAGATGTTGCATGAACTTACGACAGTAGGCTTCTCTCTTAAAACAACAGGTCATATATAGTGTACATTGAAATGTTGGACACTGTATGTGCCAAGAAAACAGTTGGAGGGACGGGGCTCCAGCGAGGACAGGTGATGGAAAAGACCTGAGAAATGGATGTTCGAGATTTGAAGAGTATCATTATTACAACACAGTACCAGGACACCTCTTTATGGGGCCTCTGCAGCTTCGAGGATGCTCTCTACACAGGAAATGGGATCTGACAGACATCGTAGGAGCGAGAAGGATCTCGAACAGACTGTACAATTCCTTTCTGTTCTCTAACGATGGTACAGCCATACCAACATGACTTCACCCGCAGGGGAGCGCAAGTAACTCACTTTAAATATCACTTTGTGACAAGCCGAGTATAGTGGCTAATATCAAATAAATGTTCTGTTGCTGAAGTGATTTATAATATGAACTGCCAGGGTTGAGTCAGAGAAGAAGCTTTGTAAATCTTGATTGTTTATATGAAAGGCTTAGGTAACGTTATGCATGAAAACCTTTTACATAAATGTACAAAAGATATGATTACGTTTGACAGAAGCCACTTCTAGGATATATGTGCACCTGAGACCTGTAACGCCTCTGGTGATTGAAAAAATTTTTAATGCTTGATTTATTACACGAAATGGCCATTAATAACAAAGTTATACACTAACTCGGTAAAGTACATTCTACAAATATTCATAAAAGGCATTTTTATGTTGTCAAGGGCCATTCCTGGAAACAAACATATGACATTAATAAGAAGAGAAATATGATGGTAGAGGAAGAAATAATTCCCATCTTAAAGTAGCTCTCCTGTGTTAGCATTTCTTTTGATTATCCAAAAAGGAAATGTATTTTGTGTTTTGTGAATATATAGATTAATGGACTTGACACATTGTTGGTTGGTTGGTTGGTGTATTGGGTTTAACGGCCAGCGACCTATGATGAAGATGCTTTGGCATTCAACCTTCTCTGATTTGGACAGGATAAAGTCCCTGTGCAATAATCCTACAAGATCTAACTGAACTTTGGGGGGAGAAAAAAAAATAATGAAAAATGAAACCAATTGAAGTAAAAGAGAAAACAAATTATGAATATTGGAACAAAATGTTGGTAAGTGTGTATTGTGTCAACGTGGCAGCAAACACCACCCAGTCGGCAGAGCATCCACTCATTGGTGCAGTTGCCAGAGGGACTGCGAAAAGACAGGACAGATTAGAGAGAGGCCTTCACTCTGGCCTGCAATACATGTAAATGATACACAATACTGAGCATAACGGCAGTCCACCGACGGAACCACATTCGGAGGCTGACCACCAGAGCTCATCCCAGCCCGCGGTTTGGCGAGGGGAATTTCCACCCACCAGACCACCAGCCCAAAGCAAACGCGGCCACACCCCAGAGAGTGGAACCGATGAATCACATTATATCATCGGGATTAATTCGGTTTCCTTGAGATGTATAAAAAAATTTGTCAAATATTATGCATTACATTGAGATACATAATCAATTTGCCAATCATTTCACGTTAAATCACCTACTGGGTGTAGGTGATTTAACGTGAAATTCCTTTTCCTTTGTCTGAAATTCTGTGTTAACTTATTTTCTTTGTTTCTTGTATGTTCTAGAGCGAGAAGGATGTGTTCTACTGTAAGATGGCTGCGACATGTCTGACATCTTGGTGGGAAGTTTCGTGTAATATTATATGGTTGCAGGTGGGTGCTGCAAGTGGGTGCTGTAGGTGGATGCTCAGGTGGGTGCTGCAGGTGGGTGCTACAAGTTAGTGCTGCAGGTGAGTGCTGCAAGTGGGTGCAGCAGGTGGGTTCTACAGGTAGGTGCTGCAGGTGGGTGCTGCAAGTGGGTGTTGTAGGAGGGTCCTCAGTTGGGTACTGCAGGTGGGTGCTGCAAGTGGGTGCTGTAGGTGGGTGCTGCAGGTGGGTGCTACAAGTTGGTGCTGCAGGTGGGTGCTGCAAGTGGGTGCTACAGGTGGGTGCTGCAAGTGGGTGCTGCAAGTGGGTGCTGTAGGTGGGTGCTGCAGGTGGGTGCTACAAGTGGGTGCTGAAGGTGGGTGCTGCAGGTGGGTGCTCAGGTGGGTGCTGCAGGTGGGTGCCACAAGTTGGTGCTGCAGGTGGGTGCTGCAAGTTGGTGCTGCAGGTGGGTGCTGCAAGTGGGTGCTGTAGGTGGGTGCTCAGGTGGGTGCTGCATGTGGGTGCTACAAGTTGATGCTGCAGGTGGGTGCAGCAGGTGGGTGCTGCAGGTGGGTGCTAGAGTTGGGTGCTGCAGGTGGGTGCTGCAAGTGGGTGCTGTAGGTGGGTGCTTAGGTGGGTGCTGCAGGTGGGTGCGACAGGTGCGTGCTGCAGGTGAGTGCTACAAGTGGGTGCTGTAGGTGAGTGTTCAGGTGGGTGCTGCAGGTGGGTGTTGCAAGTGGGTGCTGCAGGTGGGTGCTGCAGTTGGGTGCTGCAGGTGGATGCTGCAGGTGGATGCTGTAGGTGAGTGCTGCAGGTAGGTGCTGCAGTTGGGTGCTCAGGTGGGTGCTGCAGGTGGGTGCTACAAGTGCGTGCTGCAGGTGGGTGCTGCAGGTGGGTGCTGCAGGTGGATGCTGCAGGTGGGTGCTGCAGGTGGGTGCTGCAAGTGGGTGCTGCAGGCGGGTGCTGCAGGTGGGTGTTGCAAGTGGGTGCTGCAGGCGGGAGCTGGAGGTGGGTGCTGTAGGTACAGGGCAAACATAGGTGGGCCAGCACGACTTCCTCCCTTCCGTTCCTGCTGCAGGAAGTCGGCCAGTCCACCGCTCCCGGCTGGAGTAGCTTAGTGATGGTCAGGCTGGTCCACTGACTGCCACAGGAGATATACCGATCTCTCTCCCAGGAGAAGGCAGGAGCTAGCTCTCGAGGGATCGGAACGACCTCCTCGAGTTCTGAGGTCGCTTGGTCAAATTGTCTGCCTGTTCGTTGCCAAAAATGCTGCAGTGACCAGGCACTCAGATCATAATATAGTTACTACATGAATTTAATTCATTAAGGGTTAATACTATTTCTCTGAATTCCATTTGATTCTGTGAAGGATATGCCTATAGTTTCAAGAGCTGATAGAGAAGCTGAAAAATTACTGGTGAATTCAGTATAAAATCTATGGCCTTATCAATGGCCAACAATTCCGGGCAAAAAGCAGACGTATGGTTAGGCAACCTGTACCCGAGGGAACGCTCAACCGACCAAACACTTGCGCTACACATTCATCTGTCTTGCATCCACCTGAAGTGGACACATGACAAAATGGTGTGCAAGGATTTCACGACATCGCTGGTGTACCTCACTCTCCAAGGCTTTTTTTTCTTTCTTCTTTTCACAGGGAGCCAGATCATCTTTTCCTTTATGTTTGGTCACTTCCACAGAACCAAATTTTTCTTTACCATTGTGTCCACTTGCACTTTTAGCCCAGAATTCTCGCTGAGGAAGTGTATTCTGAGGGCCAGGGCTTGACGCCTAGAAGTGAACCAGACCATTAAAGGTTCTGATCATGCCCAGCTGTGTGTGGTTCTGACCACTCACAACCGGAGCCACATGACACTCGCTGTGTTGTGGGAGCGGTCCAGGCGGTTGGGTGAATCGTACTGGAAAATGAGTGATCAACAGGTTATGCGGAAAAGTCCACGGTATGATATGGTGGACCTAACAAACTTTAAAAATGTCTTAGAGAATCTTAACCCTCCAGTCTTAGACGTATCAGATCACCTAAATTGCATGAACGTGGTATCGGCGGGTTGTGACGTTTTGGAGAGTGCTGCACGCCAATGTAGAATACAGATGACTCGGAATGAGAGGACATGGGATGTAACACAAACGCGCTGGAAAAGATTATTGGACACTAACGACCCTAAACTTATATGGAAGGCAGTGAACTGGTCAGGATCAGTTGATGTGTGCGAACAAATACAACCAGAAGATGAACAATTTAGAATTCATTTTGGAAATTTACTAAATCCAGAGCACGATAGACAGAGTGAGCGAGACATAGACGAGTCTACTCCCATAATCCCAGTTTTGG
>JAYMFT010181377.1:0-12043 GCA_038088735.1 Panulirus argus
TATCTTTCGAGTGTTGAACTTTGTTTGCCATGTCTTGGACCACACATGAAAGATACTGATGTATAGGTTAGTGCACTTTCCTGATCTTACTTAAAAAATTGCTTTGTTTGATGCTGTGCTTGCTTGTTGAGTGATGGCTGTACTTTGGTTATTAGGTGTGAGATAGCTAATGATAATTATCATTAGCTATCTCACACCTAATAACCAAAGTATAGCCATCACTCAAAAAGCAAGCACAGCATCAAACAAAGCAATTTTTTAAGTAAGATCAGGAAAGTGCACTAACCAATACATCAGTATCTTTCATGTGTGGTCCAAGACATGGCAAACAAAGTTCAACACTCGAAAGATACTGATGTATAGGTCAGTGCACTTTCCTGATCTTACTTAAAAAATAGGTTTGCCTGAAGCTCTGTTTGCATTTTGAGTGATAGCTATATTTTGGTTATTAGGTGTCAGAAAAACTAATGCTGATAACTGTAAGACTATCCTCTCCTTGGAAATACGAGTCCCTGTACAAATGTAATGTAGTTAATTCCTGTTTTGTCCAAAATACAGTTCTTTGCATCAAAGTCTGTGTTCAACTTCATTTGGTACTATGAAAGTCCTTATACAAATATAATGTATTTTATTTCTATTTGGCCAGAATACAATCCAAATGAAGTTCAACACAGACTTTGATGCAAAGAACTGTATTTTGGACAAAACAGGAATTAACTACATTACATTTGTATAGGGACTCATATTTCCAAGGAGAGAATAGTCTTACAGTTATCATCATCAGTTTTTCTGACACCTAATAACCAAAGTACAGCTATCACTCAAAATGCAAACAGAGCTTCAGGCAAACCTATTTTTTAAGTAAGTTCAGGAAAGTGCACTGACCTATACATCAGTAGCTTTCATGAGTGGTCCAAGACATGGCAAATGAAGCTCAACACAGATTTTAGTATAAAGAACTGTATTCTGGACAAATCAGGAATGAAATACATTATATATATAAAGGGACTTTCATAGGTCCAAGAAGAGAAGGGTCTTGGAGTTATCATCATTAGCTATCTGATACCTAATAAACAAAGTATAGCCATCACCCAAAAAGCAAGAAGAGCATCAGGGAAACCTAACTTTTAAGTAAGATCAGGAAAGTGCACTGAGCTATATATCAATATCTTTGATGAGTAGTCCAAGACATGGCAAATGAAATTCAACACAGATTTTAGTGTAAATAACTGTATTCTGGACAAAACAGGAACAAAATACGTTATATTTGTATAGGGACTTTAATAGGTCCAAGGAGAGAAGGATGTTGGAGTTATCATCAAGTATCTCACACCTTATAACCAAAGTATAGCCATTACTCAAAAAGCAAGTGGAGCTTCAGGTAAACCTATTTTTTAAGTAGGATCAGGAAAGTGCACTGACCTATACATCAGTATTTTTGATGAGTGGAAGCATCCCTTGCTGTTCTGTACATACCCTTTGCTGTTCTATACCAACCTATTGCTGCTCTTTGCCTCAAATGAAGCAAAGAACATTTTCTTCAAAAGGACTGTGAACATATGGAATGATATACCAGTTACAGTGGTTGAAAGCAGTACTAGAGATGCTTTTAAGAATATACTTGTAAATATTTCGCTTTAAGTGCATGACTAATATCATTTGCACCTCCTTAGTCACACCGATAGTTAACAGGTTTTTTCACTGAATTATCAGTACACCTTTTTACTTTTATTACACTAATCTGTGAGTTTCTGATATTTTACACTATCATAAATAGTTGTTTAATTTTCATTTATTTATGAGTATGTATAATAATAATAATAATTATAATAATAATATTTTAATGTCTGTAACACATTATACAACTGAAACTCTTTGTGGACCCAGAGCCATGTTAAAATACACATTCAGTCTCATACACAAGCAAAAAGTATTTATTATTCTTGATCACAGTTTCCCACGTCAGCAAAGTAGTGCCAAGGAACAGATGAAGAAAGACCCATCCACTCATATACACATATATGCACAATACACACATATGCATATGTATATATACATACTTGCTCGCCTCCATTCATTCATGGCGCCAACCCCTGCATCAACAAGGTAGAGCCAGGAAACAGACAAAAAAGGCCACATTCACTTATAATCAGTCTCTAGCTGTCCTGTGTAATGCACCAAAACCACAGCTCCCTATCCACATCCAAGCCCCACAGACCTTTCCATGAATTACCCCAGAATTTTCACATGCTCTGGTTCAGTCCACTGACAGCATATCAACCCAGTATACCACACTGTTCCATTTCACTCTATTCCATGCAAACCTTTCACCCTCCTTCATGTTCAGGCCCTGACCGTTCAAAACCCCTTTCACTCCATCCTTCCACCTCCAATTTGGTCTCCCACTTCACCTTGTTCCCTCCACCTCTGACACATATATACTTTGTCAACCTTTCCTCACTCATTCGTTCCATATGTCCAAACCATTTCAATACACTCTCTTCTGCTCTCTCAGCCACACTCTTCTTATTACCACACATCTCTCTTACCCTTCTATTACTTACTCGAACAAATCTCTCTTACCCTTACATTACTTACTCGAACAAACCATATCACACCACATACTATCCTTAGACATTTAATTTTCAACACATCCACCCTCCTCGCAACCATATAATATTATTACAGCTACTATTCCTTCAAACATACCCAGTTTTGCTCTCTGAGATAATGTTCTCTCTTTCCACACATTCTTCATCACTCCCTCAACCTTCACCTCCTCCCCAACCCTATGACTCACTTATGCTTCCATAATTCCATTCGCTGCTGAGTCCAATCTCAGATATCTAAAACTCTTCACTTCCTCTAATTTTTCTCCATTCAAACTCGCATCCCAACTAACTTGTCCCTCAACCCTACTGAACCTAATAACCTTGCTATTGTTCACATTTACTCTCAACTTTCTCCTTTCACACTTTTTTCCAAACTCAGTCACCTACTTCTGCAGTTTCTCACTCGAATCAACCACCAGTGCTGTATCATCGGCAAACAACAGTTGACTTACTTCCCAGACCCTCTCATCCCCAACAGACTGCATACTTACCCCCTCTCTCCAAAACTTGCATTTTCCTCCCTAACCACCCCATTCATAAACAAATTAAACACCTAAGGGGACATCACACACCCCTGCTGCAGGCTGACCTTCTCTGGGAACCAACCACTCTCCTCTTTTCTTACTTGTACACATGCCTTACACCCTTGATGAAATCTTCTCACTGATTCTAGCAGCTTACTTCCCACTCCATATATTCTTAAGACCTTTCACAAAGCATCTCTATCAGTTCTATCATATGCCTTCTCCAGATCCATAAATGCTACATACAACTCCATCTCTTTTTCTAAGTATTTCTTACATACATTCTTCAAAGCAAACACCTGATCTACACATCCTCTACCACTTCTAAAACTGCACTGCTCCTCCCCAATTTGATGCTCTGTGCATGCCTTCAACTTCTCAATCAATACCCTCCCATACAGTTTTTAAGAAATACTCAAAAAACTTATACCTCTGTAGTTTGAACACACATTTATCCCCTTTGCCTTTTTACAATGGCACTATATATGCATTTTGCTAATCCTCAGGCACTTCACCAAGATCCATACATACACTGAATATTCTTACCAACCAATCAACAACACAGTCACCCCCTTTCTTAATAAATTCAACTGCAATACCATCCAATCCCATTGCCTTGCCAGATTTCATCTTCTGCAAGGCTTTCACCACCTCCTATCTCTCCACCAAACCACTCTTCCTGACTCTCTCACTCTGCACACCACCCCGACCAATACACTCTACATCTGCCACTCTATCATCAAACACATTAAACAATCCTACAAAATACTCACTCCATCACTACCTGTTATCACTTCCTCTCTTGCCCCCTTCACCGATGTTCCCATTTGTTCTCTTGTCTTATGCACATGAACTCTTCATGCATGAGCCATTATCACAAAATATAACTAAGTGTATAAGTTAATTTCTCTTCATCCAGAGGACAACCCAACATGTCACTACGGATCAGCCTCTCTCATTTTTCTTGATGGGGAGAATTCAGCGTAATGGACCTTGTAACTCTGTCCCTTCAAACAGACCAATTGCTGGGCTTGGCAGCAGATTGAAAACAACCAGCAAATGTTCTACATTAAACACCTTCATCTTCAATAACAACCAGCAAATGTTCTACATTAAACACCATCTTCAACAACAGTATGGATGTACAACTCATCCTAGTGGTGGAAGCTAAAAACAGTGAAAAAAAAAATGAGAAACCTTTATTACTAGTTGGAAGTAAATGGAAACATACACAAGCAACATATGGACTGACTTTGAACCTCTCCACCAAAGAAGTGAGTTCACCACCAACTGAACCAACAACCTGGAATGATTCCTCCTGGAGGTTCACAACCAGTGACTAGAGACCATTCATGGAGTTCCACTGAGAATACTAAACTTGTAGTTCTTGCAGGAATATTGTATTCTTCCACAAAGTTCTATCTATTCTTCCTGTAAACCCTTCTCTCTTGTCTATATAACCATAACAAAAAGTAGTCAAAATCTAGACCCAATATTTGCATGAAATTTTCTATTTGTAATTAACTATTGTACTGTAAGGGATGGGAATTTTACACTCATGAGGCCCCATCTCTTGAACATTCTCTATCATACAATCTCTTAAATTTATGTATGTTGTCTGCATTAACCATGTCTTCAGTAGCTCTGTTCCATTTATCCACCATTTCTTTACATCCTTATTAACAACTTTCTTATCTAATTTCACATTATGTCCTCTAATTGCTTTATCCCTACATCTCTCAAAGGACTGTTCACTGTCCCCACTGTCAATTGCTTTTAAAATCTTAAAAGTTGTGATTGGTCATCCCTCACTCTTCTCTCTTCCAAGGTGCGTAACTGTGAAGCCTCAGCCTTTCCCTGTAACTTAGCTCTCTTAATTAATTCTGTTACCATCTTTGTTGCCCTCCTCCAGACCTTCTTCTATAAGCTCTTTGTGCTTTTTTCAGTATTGTAACCAAACCTATGAAGAATATTTCAGTTTTGGCTTTATGTAGGATATGAAGAGAATGCTAACTATTTCCTCATCCATATACTTGGAAGCCATTCTGATATTTGCCAGCAGACAGTTTGTCTCCCTAGCTGTTCTAATATAGGACTCTGGTGATAGGTTAGGGATGAAGTAGACTCCCAAGTCCTTCTCACACACAGAATCCTGAAGCATGTTTCCTATTCAGTAATAATCACACTGAGGCTGTCTTTCTCTTGTCCCATTCTCATTATTCTAAATTTGCTTGAGTTGAATTTCACCAACTGTGTTTAAGACCAGCAATATGCTGGTCATCTCAACCATTTGTAAAGGGCTCTTCTGACACATGTCCTTTGTTCCTTCTCACCAAGAAAATCTAACTATCACAGGAGTTTCCTTCTTATTCCTGCCTAGTGATCTAGCTTGTTAATCAGCCTCCCATACAGTAGTGTCAAATAAGGTTAGTTACACATGACCCTCTTTCCCTATAACCATACCCTCTCGCACTTAGGATATTTCTCCTGCACAGGATGTCATTCACTTGCTTTCTAATAATCTTTTCTAGAAATTTACACATCACACTGATAAGTGAAAGTGGTCTAAGTTCAACACCTGTTCCCAGTCTCCTTTCTTAATACAAGTATACTGCTTGCTCCCTACCATTCCCTTGGCTCTTTGCCTCTCCCAAGTGACATCTTGAACAGTAATTCAAATGATATATCTAGTGTATCTGCACACATCTTTAGTTTATATGGTGAATATTCAAGATTAGGAACCCTATATGGGTCAAGTCCTTTCAGTATTGTTAATATCTTTCCTAGATATCTCGGTGATTTCCAAAACCTCCTAATTCCATCTCAGTGATGTTGGGGATATAGTGTCTTCCACTGTGAAAACATTTCTGAACATGTTACCCAGTTCCTCACATATACAACATCCTCTACTTTATTTCTCTCTGAATCTCTTACCTTGATCAGTTGCTCCTTAACTGAACACTGACTCCTAGTAAATCTATGGAAAAGTTTTGGATCTTCACCTGTCTTGCCCACAATATTCTTTTCAAAGTTTCTTTCTTGAATGATACTTCTTGATACTTCCTTGACTACTTCATCTCTAACAGTACATGTCATTCCTCTGACTACTTTGCTTAATTTCCTGTGTGCTACTGTTTGTGTTCCTCTCCATCACTCATCATGCTCTGCTGATCTGATGCTGAAACAGCTCATTCTAAATTTTCCTGCTCTCTACTATCATCAGTCTGTGTGTGTTAGTCCTTTTCTCTACCTGAACAGCTGTCAATATCAATTCAAGAGATTCTGTATGTGCTTTTGTCCTTTCCTCTATCTGAATGGCTGCCAGTATTACATCAGCAATTCCCTGACCAATTTTGTCTTCAATCGATTTTGTAAGCATTTCAGTCCTTTACCCTAACTGCAGAGCTTCTAGTATATCGAGAAAAGACCCATGACACTTTGTTGGCTTTTTAATGGCTTCACCTTCCTTGCTCTGATTTCATGTCTCCTAAATCTATGCCAATAAACTGTATTTCAGTTCCTATCCAGTCTCATAATCCCTTTTGTAATCCTTGAAATGCTTCCTCAGTCTTTTTTTTAACTCTTGCTCTAGTTGTGTTATGTTCTGACTTTGCTTCTTATCAAGTTCCCATAACATTCCCAAACCTTTGCTATTTCATTTTTTCATCTCTAATCTTTTCTTGCTTTCATCTGCAGCCTCCTTTTAGCAGATATGGTTTCCGTAAATTCCTGTAAGAGACTTCATACTAACCATTCTTATATCAGGCAGTGCTAGAGGTCTTAAATTATCCGGCAAAGTAATATCAGCAACAATGAAGCATGCTAGAGCAGATTATCCTATAATCATGAAGAGATTGCAAATTTCAAATAACAAAAAGTATTGTCTTTCAATTTTGTTAAAACCAATCTTTGCTCATCTTTGGCAAAATGCACTTCTATACACGAACTTATTACACTTTTCACTTCAAGATGTTATCCACTCACTCTCTCAGAAATTGGTTTTCCTTAAAAGGAGAAAAATAAAGATCTTCATTCATTCAAGTTGGCAATACTCCTTCATTTGATTTGAATCTGGGATGCATCCACTCCCAAACCCATTTAAACTCACAAAATTTGGCACACTCAAATTGAATATCTAATGCATATACCGCATAGTGTGTACTGTTTATTTACCACATGCTATGTTTTTAATATGTTCGAGAAAAAAACTTTAACTTCAAAAAGGCAAAGGTAGCAATATTCATATATATACTACCATGATGTTATGCAATATATACACATCGTGTATACAAGTATAAGGTCCCTTAGGAGGGGTTAGTGACATCTGCTTAGTGAGGCAGCACTTTAGTAGTTTTCAAGTTTCACTCCTCTGACCCAGGGAGCTGTATTTTCTTTCTGCTTCACTAACTTCTGGACTACTGGCATTCTATCCACATACAATCTCTTCTTGTCATTGTAACACTTGACAACACTTAACTCACATAGCTCATTTTTCATTACTGTACATCTTCCTGCGGTGAGCACTATGCACTAGTCCTGCCTTTAGGCAAAATGGTAGGAGCAGTAGAGAGAAGTAGTAAGTAGGAACATTTAAGGCAGGAGCATTAGGTAAAAACATTAGGTAGAAGTATTAGGTAGAAACATTATGCAAAAGAAGTAGGAAGGAGCATTAGGTAATAGCAGTCATTAGGAATATTAGGTAGGAGCCTTTGCAAACACTATGCTAGACTTGCCCTATTCCAGTGGCCTGTTAAGGGTGAGACACTAAAGGCTAAGAAGTGGCCACCCTTTTGAGGGAGTTCCAATTGGAACAGGCGTCAGAGCTACAGATATATAAAGACAGTACAAGATCCTAATGATTATAACTATTTCAAATGCTGCACTTGCGTCTCTTGAAATGTCATCCAATGAGGGGGAGGGCTCTGGCAACAGTAGTACCAGCCCCTCCCAGGACCTTTCTCTCTCTGTTAAACAATCTTTTTCTATTCACTAGTAACCTTTCTTCAGTTGAACACCATCTACCTAGTACCTCTCCTACTATCTTACTTCTGTTTGAGACACAAGAGTCTAATGATCTTCTCACTAGTCCCTTTTTCATAAACTATAACCACCACTCATGATACCAGTTCAAGGGTGGTTTTTGTGCTTATTCCAACATGAACACACCTGTTGCACACCTCAAGGGCCTTGTGTCCTAAACTTTGTTATGTGGCTTCAGGTCTGTCTCCCTACTTCCACACTTTTCTTCTGTTCTGTCTTTTACTCTCCTAATTCTATGAATTTTATATCCTTTTTCAACTATTCAACTCCTGCCTTGAGACTGTGACAACCTCTCACCTACAAGCTGAGATCCTCTACCCTGGGGATTTCAACGTTCACCAAAGGGAACGGTTGAACTCCTCCCATACAGATGGTGGAAGGATTGAAGACCTATGTTCTCTATTCTCAATTATTTATAGCAAATCATCTCCAACCCTACCCACATTCCTGACTGCTGTAACCATATTCTGGATTTGTTTATCACATGTACTCCATCCCACTGTAAATACAAAATCTCGCACCCAATTGGTTCATCTGATCACACTCTCATTGATGGCACCTCTCCATCCAGCAGCCCCCTCTAAGTGTAAATACTGGCACTTCAACACAACTGACTGGAATAACTTACGTAACTTCTTTCTGACTTTCCTTGGGTAAATAACTCTCTCTTGTGGTGATGCTTCTGTCTCCACCAAATGTATAGCAGAGGTTATTCTTGTAAGAATGGAAGCATTTATCCCCTCTTCCTCCATGATGACCTCTTCATCCAATCCATGGTTCAACTATTCCTGTTTGAGGCCATTCAGGCAAGCAATCAGGCATGTTGGGCCTGGAAAAATTCTCCTTCCTGTGGCTCCTATGCAACTTTTATCAGTGACCATAATTGCTACAAGCACATTATCCATAAGGCAAAGTGTTCCTTTATTCAAAGGAAGTGCAATAACCTCTCCTTGTCATCCACTGATAGGTCTTTCTGGTCTTTAGCTTAGGGCATCTCTAACAACTTTTGTCGATCTACCTCTAACTCCACCTTGGATGACTCTAACCTTACTTCACCCCCTGATGTTCTTCTTACTAATCCTATGCCTCGTCCCGTAATATCTTTATGGACTGTCCGAAAAGCACTTCTTTCCCTGAACAAAAGCAAAGCTTATGGTCCTGATGACATCCATCCCCATGTATTGAAAGAGTGTGCCTCTGAACTTGCACCTGTAGTTGCTTGTCTCTTCCTTTTCTGTTTAAAAAACTAAACTTTTCCTTCTCCTTGGAAACATGCCTTGATACATCCCATCCCTAAGAAGGGTGACTGTTCAGACCTCTCTAACTAACGTCCTGTTGCTCTGAAAGTTACCGTTTCCAAAGTCTTCTCTCTGATCACCAGTATGGCTTCCGTAGGGTGAGATCCACTAGTGATATTCTTTCCTATCTTACTAATCTCTGGTCATCATCCCTAAAAGATTTTGGAGCATCATATGTAGTTGCCCTTAATATATCAAAGGTTTTTGACAGGGTGTGGCATCGGGGTCTCATCTCTAAGCTTCCCTCTTTTGGCTTCCCTCCTTCACTTTACTCCCTCATATCTAGCTTCCTCTCTGGCCAGTCTATCTCTGTGGTTGTTGATGATTCAGCCTCCCCCCTTTTCTCCATCAACGGTGGTGTCACTCAAGGATCTGTTCTATCTCCTACACTTTTTCTCTATTTTTTCAACGATTTCTTCTCCTCCACAAACAATCAAATGCACTCATACGCTGACGACTCAACACTGCATTCATCCACATCCTTCAATTCTGCTCCCTCTTCTCTTACTCGATCTGCATCTTGTCTTGATACAGCTCCCTCAATAAACTCAGACATGGACAGGATATCTCAGTGAGGTACACAAAATCTAGTTAAGGTTAATGCCTCCAAGACCCAATTTCTACCTATCTCTCCACTGAAAACTTCTAAAAACTCTCGCATCTCCTGTGATGGTTCTGCAATTCCACCTCTTGACTCAATGAACTTAATTGGTATTACTGTAACATCCACTCTTTCTTGGAAACCCCACATTACGAGAATAGCTAAGTCTGTCACTAAGAAACTGGGTATCCTGTTTAGATGTTTTAACTTCTCTTCTGAACAGTTTCTCCATTTATACAAGGGAATGATTCATCCTTGTATGGAGTACTGCTCTCACATATGGGGTGGTTTTAGCTCTGTTTCCTTACTTGACAGAGTTGAGTCGAGAGTGGTCTGACTAATAAACTGTCCCAAGCTAACTCCCATACTTGACCCCCTTGCCCTCTGCTGCAATGTTGGTTCACTTTCCCTCTTCCATAGGTATTACTTTGGCTTTTGCTCCTGAAATCTGGCAGCTTGTGTGTCCCCACCACTAGCTAGACCACACAATACTCAGCAAGCTGCTGCGTCAACATGATTATTGTGTGGCCATCAGTAACTCAAGGAATGAGCCATTTTAATAAACACTTCTTTCCCTACACATTGAAGTTTCGGAACTCTCTTCCTTCTCATGTCTTTCCCAATAACTATGGCCTGGCCCATTTCAAAAGACAGATCTTTCACTTTCTTAAAAATTTGTAAATACTTTCCCTGTCTTTTCATTTTCTGTTTCTTATTTCTCTCTATATTTCAATCAGGGCCCAGCCTTGATGTGGACTTTTGTCCATGACTGGAGCCTTAAAAAAGAAAAAAACTTTTGGGAG
Source organism: Panulirus argus (assembly GCA_038088735.1). NCBI lineage: Eukaryota > Metazoa > Arthropoda > Malacostraca > Decapoda > Palinuridae > Panulirus > Panulirus argus. The sequence goes on from JAYMFT010181377.1 coordinate 10,879, forward strand.
TTGAAGAGGCTGGAATATGTGATATATACACGCAGAATACACCTTTTCAGCATGGGATATATACTACACTGTATATATCCTTCATTAGAGTTTGTAGTATGCAAATGAATAAACAGCTATTTTTTGCTTTTCTCTTTATCTTTAAACAGTCCAGTCTCAGGTGTTTCATTTCTAGCTTTGTCTACATTCGGAAATTATACCTTTAGTTTTAGCTCCACACTATCAATTAGTTTCTCTTCATTACACCTGTTCTCCTCGAAGAAATTCCATTATTTCTTTGTCAGTATTTCTTATTTCTTCTTAAACCTCTCATGTCCTCTCCTAATTTACTCCTGATCTTTTTTCATTTTCATTTTCTACTATTCACCTAATGTTCTCCACATGCTGGAATCTTCCTCTGTGTACTGTTATTCTTTACAAATGTTACTAAACTTCAATTATCTCACATTTTCTCACAGAACAATGTTGTGTTGATATTTATGTCACTCTCAAAAATACATCATTCCAACTTATATATGCAATTAGTCTATCAATCTCATGACACCTTATCTTGTTGAAACAGAAGCTGTAAGTCACTCAATCTGCAAACATTCATAACAGCTGTATCTATCTTCATCTAACTATGATCTGACATGTTGAAAGAGAGAGAAGTTACTTACCTACAAGTACATATAAAAACATTTTGGCAAAATAGCAGGGCTACTATGTTACCCTCATCACACATCTTGCTCGATGAATAAGATCCTTTTTCTCCATTACCATCTGCATTACATAATTACCCATTTGGGATACACCCAAGATTGAGTTCAACCATATTTCAAGTCTTCTTTTAAATGTTTCTGTAGTTGTTTATGGCAGTTATCTTATTTCTCCAGGTGGTATGTTGAATAGCCTTTCTAGCTTCCTTACTAGACATTCATACATTTTTACCATATTTTTGGCATATTCCAGAACTAGGCATTCATACATTTTTTACCATATTTTTGGCATATTCCAGAATATTTTTTAAGATTTCAAAACTATATAGTCTTTTTTGAGAGGCTTTCAGCTTCAATACATTTTTCTTTTGACCTTTTTGTTGCCTCTAAGAAACTTGGTATCCTGTTTAGATGTCGTAACTTTTTCTCTTCTGAACAGTTGCTCCGTTTATACAAGGGATTGATTC
>JAYMFT010181388.1:0-12043 GCA_038088735.1 Panulirus argus
ATGTCATCCTCCGACATGTCCATGACATCAGGACAGAAGATTGCTCCCCTGCATGAATTCATGGATGCGGGAATGGAAACCACAACATCGTGAATGTGGAGCTTTTTCAACTTTAGAAGGTCAGTTAACCTGGTTTGCCGATTTGACCTTGATAAGTAAATTGCCACTTGCCAGTTTCCTGTTTCCACGGCTCCCGCCCAACCATCGATAACCTTCTTTAATCAGGAAGGTATTGAGGGAGGCTAGAGTCGTCGAACCAGTCGCATGAATGTTCACAATATCAGCATTCCTTCTAATCTGTGGTCGTTCACCATCAGTCCTCTACGGGGACAGCGGATGGCTTCCGTTGATCCATCCTATAAGGGCTTAGCCCCAGTATGCGGAGTGGATAACCACTCAGGATAGCGGGGTTAAAGAATTATCTTACCCCCAAAAAAAAACTGGCAACTAACTGAACAGTAAGGGTTTCAAAATTATGCCGGACGCTAAAAAGCCAGGTTGAGTTCGCCTGCGGTCACCTCACAGTAAAAGGTCTATATTGTACATTTAGCCTTTTCAGATACTTATTGGACTCCAATGAAAATCACGCCAAAACAAGAAAGAAGCACCAATGGAGAGGGAATCAGCTAGGTTGCTGGAACGCGACTGCGAACGGACGCAGGATGGTTCTCGATTACTACGTCTGGGCCCCTCGGCTGACTTCGGTCCTTCCCCCCCTCCCTTTATCAGGAGGCCTGAATGCTTCCCTCTATCTTTCATGAACGCACTTTAAAAATGAAAATGTCTTAATCTGACAAAGAAAATCTTTATACTTTATGAGCGAATGAATTATCGAGTATAAAATAACAGCATAAATTGGTTATTGCGTTACTAACTAGTTTTTGCACACCACACCCCCAGTCCCGTCATGGAAAGTAAATACATATACAGCCATTACTCTGAAGTTTTGACTGGACAAAAATAGGTTATCTAACACTGTCAGCCATAAATGTCTCCTCAGAGCTGACCTTCTCCGTATTCCGTCCGTCACACAAAGACCACTCGACTATAGCACAGCACAGTGCGTTACCCGCAGTATGAATGCTTCATATGTCTGCCGTGGCTGATATATTTTCCTCTCTCAATAACCTTCGTATTCTTAATTTGATCAAGGAGTTTGCGGTTCCTGAGTAAAGCCAAGAGGTAAGTGTATTATCTGTATGTGAGACAAGATTGCTATTGCAGCTGTGTGGTTTGATAGTGAATTAATACATAGTATTTCCTTATACAAATCTTCCTGCCATAGTATACAATCAGTGTCTTCATAATGGTAGATGTATCATGGGCATGAAGGGTCTAGGATATGTCGAAATGATAATTGAAGTGTTGCAGAGACAGGTAATGTCCAGAGTACCGACAGGAAAGTACGACTTTGTGTTTGTCTGGAGGGCGTGGCTTTTCATTGGTGTATGTCTCATGGGTTGATGTTTAAGACTGGGTTGGGAGGTCAGTGTGATTAGTTTTTTGTCGAGTTATTTCATTAGTTATAAGTCTGTCAGTTCTCTTTGTTAGGCTGGGTAGATCTGCAAGTAGAGGTTACTGAATTGTGAAGCAGCAGTAAGCTGTTGATTTCCACTTGCAGTTGGTGATTACTTAGGGAGTGGTTCGGGTGGGAGAGGTTCCTGTTGCATGGAACTGAGTGCCAAGCACGTTGAGATGGGAGTGTATTATGAAAATCTTAGTTTCATTATGTGGATGTTGAGTGTTTGTGGTTGCTGACCAGCCATTGATTGTTCTGAGTGCTTTATTCTGTGTCGTTTTCAGCTTCGTTATATTCATTTTGAAAAGACAGAAGACCAGAGAGTTGACGCGTAGTTTAAAGTGGAGGATATACATTGCTTGTGGAGGATATTGAGGTTTTCTTTTTTTCTTTAAGTCTGGTACCGGGTTAGTGTTATGAGGATGTTCAAGTTGTGTATTGCTTTTTGTTGACGTTATTGGTATGAGTGAATGTTATGTGCGTTGTGTGTGATACCTGGAATGGTTGTTGTTTTGTTCAGTGGGAGTGAATATTCATTCAAGGCGACTGGAGGGTTTGAAATGGATTCGTGTCTGTCAAGGGTTAAAAGAGTGATTGAAGATTTCTGTGAAGATGCAGATATTGTTCTGAGTGAGCCATTGTTTCAACTGTGTAACGTAGTGTTGCATGTCTGATGTTGCTCCTGTGATGTCAGGACGTGTTATGACGTGACTGTAAGGTCATTTACGCTGCATATGAAAGGACCTTCTCGTTGTGGTTTGTTAGAGGTTATGTAGAAAGGATTAGAAATGGTTGGAGAAAGCTGCCCCTTGAGGAACTCTATTGCAGTTAAGTTTTAAAGATGAGGCCATTGTGAGTGACTGCTATGGTGCCAGCCTGATGTGAAACTGACCATCCTCTATTTGTCATTGTAATGGGGGGTGTTGTCAAGAACCTTTTGTGTTAGGATGTGTGTGGGGTCAGTTTCGAATGCTTTGCTGATGTCAATTGCCACGAGTACTGTGCAGGATGGGAGTTGTGGACGGTTGAATTCATCGAGAATAAGTATGTAGTCAGGTCATTGTGTAGCGTGGTGGGGGTGTTTGTATCTTAAGCCATGCTCTGGGTGTGTGTGTGTGGTTGAATTGTTTCTGCTTGATTGTATGCACACTCTCTCTCTCTCTCTAACTCTCTCAATGTTGACATGGTCTTTGCTTCATGGCAACTAATGAAAAATTCCATGAGCAACATCAGTTTTTGTACAATATTGTCCTAAAAAATGCATTTAGTATGGTCTTCTGCAGTGTTAATTATCAGAAACTAATCACAATAAATTTGGATGTCTCCATAATTTCAAGAAAATCTCTCATCAATTCTATGATATCATGGGTATGAACCACTGTCAGGGGCAACTTATCCTTTTCCCAGTTGCAACCATAGTAAAACTTTTTTTTACCTGTTCTTTGCTATAATGATAAACTTATGCAACTACAGTGTGTGTGTGTTCATAGAATTCTACCTAATATGCTATAGAACACTATCCTGTGAACAAACAACAGGATTACTGAAACTCTAGCTCAGGAATTAATCTACACTGCACTGATAAATATACTGTACGGGAACAATATTATAAACTGCTTTACAGAGACAAGTCAAAACTTTGGTCTTAGGATATATCTACGGAAAACTTTGTTGATGTGCTGTACAATGATCATGATTTAGAAACCCCAGCAGATGCTCAAGGATATCATGTGTTTTACTTACCTGGAAAACATACTGAACTGTGAAGTGACTATCATCATGCATGCAGTAGATGACTGGATGACTAATGAAATTGCTACTTTTGCACAGCTTTATCAGTAGGTATGGAAGCAACATGGTGTGTATGTTTGCCTCATAAAATGCATCAACATGCAATAAATAAGTCAGTTGTCTTCACACTATTGCTCTATGGATGTCACACGTGGATGTGTTATTAGTAGCATGAAAACTTGGTCTTTTCCATTTGCAGCACCTCTACCAAGTGATGGGCATAAGATGGCATAACAGGGTCTATTATGTTGAAATCTTTGCAAAAGCAGGTTTGGCAGGTATTTCAATGCTTAGTAATCTTCCTCAACTCAGCCTGCGAATAAGTGGAGACTGAATAAAATGCCAGGAGGCATTGAATAGAATGTTTTGAAGACAATTCATATTATGCAGCTAAAGATCTGAAGGCAAGAACAGAAATAGCTTGTTGCCAAAGTAAAATTCTGCATATCTTTTCCACATAAGTCTTTGAAGCCATATGAAAACTAAAACAATGGTGGGTGCCACCTTGTAAACTAACAAGCCGTGTGATGTCTAGACTTTCACAAGTACATAATCATTTATATGTCTCATGGTCCACCCATTGTTCATATTTTTATAATGCTGGTGGAATAAGATGTAACAGCATCCATGCATTTTACACAATAAAATGCTGTTTAGAATAAGTAAAACTAAAGCATGTAATATGAATTTTCTAACTGAAGTGGTCCATTAATCAGGTGGACCTGCTTATCAAAGATAAGACATGAGACCAAGACAGATGTATTCATAATCTTAACCTATAACCATTTGTTAAAACTACTTTCCTCTCCTGCCTTAGTAACATATGTGGAAATCAGGGCCTGCCCACATCCTACTCTGGGAGTTCATTGATTAAAATGCTGTTTTCTTGACAACTTCTAAGGTAGTACCTTGAATAATATAGAGTACATCAATGCAAAATAAGTGCTCTCAAGGAAAATTAGGTCCAATGTCAATTTTTATATTTTATTTAATTACAATATATTTGACAACTTGCTAAATCAAAACTGTATCTGCTATAAAACTATTTACATATATTCATAAACTGTCCATCTTCTTTTGAACTAGTGATAAAGTGTCACATCACTCTACTTTCAAGGATGAGAACTCCCAGCTGCTTATCTGGAGCTCATCAAATAATAATAACGAAAAAAAAAAATAAATAAAATGTACACCAATCTACTTTTTATGTCCCATAATGTATCCTGTGATTGATATTGAAATGAGGATTCAAATTCTACTATAAATATAAAATACATATAGTCCATGGGAGAAGCTTTTGATCCCTTAACACCTTTGTTTCATTAATGTAAAAGGTTTGTCTGAATAGTGTATCATATAAATAAAATATCACCTTTGTTTCATTAATGTAAAAGGTTTGTCTGAATAATGTATCATATAAATAAAATGACAAAGTAAAGGCTACATTATGATTCAACAAAATACAAAAATGATCTTGTTTCACATTCCCACCTCCAAGATTTTTCTTAATTTTGTAATCTAAAGTACACCAGAAAGTATTTACTTCTTCATCCCATAAAACAATAAATCAATAGTCATGCTATACAATGGAAAATGATGGAAAGTTGGAAACCATTAAAGATTTCCCAGCACCATAACTTTCCAAGTCAATCCATCAGTAGAAATACAAAATATACCATTTGGATGTAATTGCAAATAAAATTTGCAAACTAAATACTTACATAATGTATATTTAAATGTACATTCAAATACAATTCGTCTTTCAAAATTTTTAAAATCGTACTACAATTCAGCACATACTGTAATACATAAAATGTCAATATCATAACCAAAATCTTCAATGCTTTATGAAACCTTACCTGAGATTTGTTTGGTGGAACCCAAAGTACTTACCTCAGTTCATATTAATACAAGTTAAGGCACAACATAGATGATTATAAAGCATATACTGTGAACAAAGGAATGCCAATAAGTAGATCTAAAACCTCCCTGACACTAATTCAACCCTGCCTTTAGTTTAAACTTAAAGATGATTCTCTCGACACGAGCACAAGCAATCAAGTCCAATAAAAAAATAAATAAACAGACGGAACATAGGACAAAAAGTTCATACACATGACTCCTAATTAAAGTTGTTCTACTAAAAATCATAATACAAATATAGTCAAATTTACCCTTGAACTTTGGATTAGCTTGTTAATACGCTTCATAAATATGCTTTTACTTTATTCATAGTCAAAGACCACTGGTAAGAAATCCTCAAAATCCATTCCTCTGGAAAGATATTACAATTTCTCTCTCTCTCTCTCACACACACACACACACACACACACACTTTAACTTAACTCAACCTTCCTGCTCCAGGATCCCCTTTTTCAGGGCTCAAGCACTGCTCATGAACTCTGCTACAACTACAGGACAGAACAAAGGTCACAAAGTGTGCTGATATGTGTTTGCCTTTGTTGAGTTAGTGAAAATTAATAGAGGAGTAGATGCTTCATGTCCTCTTTGTGGATATTTCATCTTGGACATGAAAGTTCTCGGAACAAGCTGAACTGGTGTTTTGTATTGTTGGAGAGGTGGGTGGTGTCCCAAAAAGCAGGTAAAGGAGTTTATTCTTTTCTTTTATACACGTTTGCCATTTCCCATGTTAGCAAGGTATTGCTAGAACAATCAAAGAAAAGACCTTAATTGCTGACTCATATATGTTTGGTCAGTGTAATTTCAGACAGGTTTATGTCTGTTGAAGCAGAATTTTAGATTTGGCTAGGGGATACAGATGTTTAGTCCTTGATGAGTCATTACAGTATGGATGTGTTTAGTTAAAGATTTTGTAGGGGAATGAATATGCAAGTAAAGGTTGTTGAAGAGTGAGGCAGACATAGTTATGGAACTTTTTTGTGGGAGAGGTAAAAAGTTACAGCAAAGAATTAGGTGCTGAGCACAGTAAGGTGGAACTGGTTTGGAAGTATTTCTGTTTCATCGAGCAAGTGCTCAGTGACTGTGGTTGCTAAGAGGCCAGTGATAGTTCTGAGTGCTCCATTTTATGTAGTTTGTACAGAAGTTTTCTTAAGTTTATTTTTGAAAGGGTGGATGACCAAGTAGGTCAGGCATAGTCTAGGGTGAAGTGGATGAGCTGTTTGTACAGGATATTGCAGACATCTTTTTCCTTGTTTGAAGCTGGTGTTGCTCAGTATTCTGCTGGCATTTAGTTAATTCATGGCTTTTACAGTGATGTCTGTAGCATGGGGCATGAATGCCATGAGGGTGTCAAAAGTGATATGGCAGGACTTTGTTGGGTGGGATTGGTTGTTCAAGAAGAATTGTGGGAGGGTGGAAGCTGAATTCACGTTTGTCAGGGGATATAATGGTAATAGTGGATTTCTGTACGAATGCAAACATTCTGCATGTTCTAATTGTGTGCTGTTGTGCTGCTTGTTTGTTGTTCCTAGTGTAGTGTCAGGGTACTTTGATGAAATTATGAGGTCATCTGCTTTGAAGTGGAGTTTCAGTCTGAGACTTGCAGGGGGTAAAAAAAATATATTGCGAAACTCTTCACTGCAGACCTAATGGCAAATGAGAAAAATAGGGGTATATTCCCAACACCTCCAGACATTGCCCTTATTTCACTCCCACCACCACCACCCACCACCACCAAAAAAAAAAAGTGTGTGTTTGTGTGTGTGTGTGAAGCACACTCTCCCGTTTTGTAGATATGATTTACACACACAGAGGTCATGGTTATCAGTCAACTAATACAGAATCTAGTCATGTGAGTTTTCCACTGAGTAAAGTACTTAGACTTTTACTAAAAATATACATGAAAAATGTATCTTTGTTAGTGCAAATAATTAAATACATTTACAAGCTTACTTTGCTCTTACAATATACTGCATGAAACATTAGGAAACATGCTCTGTCTAAGGTGTAGTAGTTAGCTTTACAAACTGTAAGTTAACATGGGTCGGCCCAAGGTTGGACCTGCATGGGTTCAAATCCTGGACGTGGCAGTTGTCCTATACCCAACCTAAGTGTTCATCCTCCCCTCAGGGCTGGTTGATCAATGGGTACCTGTGTGTGTGTGTGTGTATGCACACATACAGAGGAACACGGACAAAGTACACATATAAAGTTAAGTGACAGGGCAACACGAGCGTAAAACTGTCTTCCCGTAATACACAAATAATAGCCCCCCACTCCAAAGACCATGTCCAAATGGATATATAAATCACAAGGAAGGCAGGAGGGAGGGGATGAAACCTAGCTTCCTATGAAGGGAAATTGAGGGACATTGTTTGGGTGAGGACCCAGGATGTTGTGCAGGGGATGGAACATGCTAGGGAGATGTTTTTTGGCTAGGGCAGCCTGAGACATTTCAGCCATGGCAATCCTCTCCATTGGAGATCCTGAGAGGAACAAGGCATTGAATACATGGTACAAAAAGATGGTACAAAAAGACAGACTAAATGGTATCTGCATTACATTATAGTAGCAACATTAAGTAAGAGCATCTCCAACCCTGCGCTACAGTTGCCCTCCGCCAGTGGCCTCTTAACATTTAGGCACTAAGGGCTAAGCAGCACTGCAGTTCACTAGTTATGGAGACCCTTTAGCCTTGGCCATTCCCTTGCGGTAGTTCCAAGTGGGAACAGGTGTCAGCGTTACTGACAGGTAGAAATGATGTATGATGTACTTTCTCCTGCCCCAAGAACCCCTGTCCAGGAGCTCCTGCTGAACCCAGGGAGGTAGCCCTGTCCACTAACCAAAGATAATATGAGTCTGTTTCATTAAAACTAAAGCAAAGAAGCTGAAATATGAGTGTTCATTGTCTTCAGTGTGAAAGATACACCTTGGGCATACAAAGGTCAGTAGTATGTTAACGTGATGCTCGTGATGTTCTTGTCCATGCATGGTACCTAGAGTGCAAGTGTGCTTGTTGTCTGAAGAGTGCAGTTTTTGATGAGTATGTCTGATGGAATGGAGCTTAAGACAGGGTTGGGGGATGGATGTTTAGTGCTTTTTGTCATTTTGATGTGAATGTGATTTGTTGGAATGGTTTTGCTAGGGGTGGGGTGGAATGAGGGAGGAATCTTTGAGTGCAGGTGGTTCAGATATGAGGCTTGGGTCAGCTTTTTATTTCTATGTTAAGGGTGGTGTATAGTTATGAAGAGGCTCAGATGGGAGGGGTCTTATGTACTAATGGAAATGATAGCCAGCAAAACTTCACCAGTGTGATGAAACAATATGAATGAGTCACGGAGTTCACTAGTTATGGGGACTCTACTGCCGTGGCCAACCCTTTGAGGGAGTTTCAACTGAGGAACAGGTGTCAGAGATATAGAAAGATAGATAAACACTTTTGTAAAATGTAACACATCTACAATAAGAAAAAACTGTTTTGGTGGTTAGTTATACAGCTAATGGTACAGACTCCACCTGCATGGGGTTACACCACAAATGAAAGGTTACCTGAGACAAGGTTGAATCATTGTAAATGGGTGAAAAGGAGTAAAATCTCACTAAAGAGCCTCTCACTCCAAAGGAGTCCATCACTTCTCTGCTGATGATGGTAGCACAGCCTTGAAGGTGCAGGATCTCCTTACAATGGATCCTGGAGTTAAATAAATAAGTCATCCAGTTTCACAGACTGGAATAATCTAACCTGGAGAGGATGTCTTTCCTATTAGAAAAAAAGCTATAAGATTACTTTTGTGGTTTACAGTATTTCTTAAGAGTTATTTTGCCTGTTACACAGCTATTCATAAGTAATAGATATTTCAACTGTTATCTACACAAGGGAGAGTAAAAAAAATTTTTATTAATACCATGTAATACCAGTATTCAGTTCTAATCATTTGTATAAATCTTAACATATCCATTTTTGCTTCAAGTTGAAAAAAATAACCCAATGAAGATTACATAATTCACTGGACATGAGCAAATCAGAGCTCTTTTCTTCACTGTTCCTTGCGCTACTTTGCTAATATGGGAAATGGCAAACAACTACAGAATATAAAATCATGTGGAGGGGTATGATATCTTTCAACAACTTTATAAATTATACTGCATCTCACCCATGCCATTAATGTAACATATGAATGGCTAAATAGATCATACTATCCATTATAAATACATGCCTTGGAGGTGGGATAAAACCAAGTCCTGAACAGAGGTTAAACACTTTGCATAAATTTCAATTTACAGTCAAGTCTAGTATACTTGAGGTCCTTCTGAGCTTACTCATTGTCTCAAGCAAACACATACTCTGGTTTATAAGACATTTAAGAATCCAAAGAAAACAATTACAAGAAATATACACTCTGTCCCAAATAATCAAGGCTTGCTTAATCCAGGCTCTCACTGGTTCATACTTTCCTAAGGAGATAACTAAGCAAAAATTTGGCCTTATTCCTTTAAAAACTGCTCATCTTGCAATAACATCAAAATGAGGAATTCTTTATCAAAAATGTTAAACACATTTCAGTGAAGCCACTATGAATATTCTGAGAAGACTGAGATTGGTTTTCACATCTTGATTAGTGCTATACCAAATGGCTAGAGATGTTTCTTCTAGCACTAATTCCATATATGTTCATAATGTATACAAAATTCAATATCCTACTCAGGACATCTAATTGCAATTTCTTTTATCCTTTTCTATGACTTTAACAAAAAGTAGTTTACATGCTGTCAGAAAATGAATGATTCTGGGTGTTCCACTTTTGCAGCAGCCCAGATTTGGGGGACAGATTGCATCATTAAATCAATGAATAGGCTGCACATAACTAACATCTTCACAGCCTTGAAAATTCTAAACTGATCTTAAGAATTAGCTATACACAAAACAAGGATGTATGAAATGTAATTATCAATGAAAGCATTTAGTATCCTGCTAGTAGATGATGGTTGATACAATGATATTCTTGCACTGGCATAGCTCCAAAATGTCTTCTATTTGATGCTGAAATAGTGACACTACCATCGGAGGTGAGATTTGTTAAATAGTATGAACCTGTAAAGAAGAGCGTTTTAATTCGATACAATACTAAACCATACCATAATGTATAGCTAAAAAATAATACTCAAACTAATCTACAAACATTAATAAATATTAAATTCAGGCAGTAGGTACAGAGCAGTAACACATAATTACAACCTTTAGCTGACTATATAAAGACTTAATAAGCCTCTGCTTACAGAATATGTAATGAAAGCTGATTTGAAGCATTCACTTCATGGGGGTATGGACAGAACAATAGTTATCTTTCACTGGAAATCCAATTAATATAAAAATAAGGCTTCTAATCATGATCCATTATGCATCAATTCAGTCGATCACCAGAAAGTGGTGTACTGTTTTTTTAAGTACCTTCTATATCAGGTGGGAGCCCACATGTCCTAGTTTGACCTATCCTTTGCTTATAAGTCTGGTTAAAAAATAAATGCAATGTTCGGTCAGCCTGTTTGTATCTTTCCTACTTTTTGCACACACTTAACTTTAAACATGCACAATTAGCTGATCATAAGCATTACTAAACACCTCTTTTGGGTGCTAGTGACTGCAGTAAATATGATGGCAGTAAGAAATGTAGTAAAAGGCCACCAAATAATGAAAAAGATAAAAGTGATAAAAAAGATACAACCATAAGAAAAAAATGTGGGAAAATAATGTGGTTCGGTTAATAGGAAGAGAAGAAAACAGAGTTACTTACAAAATTACATCATAATTCAAAAAGCAAGTGTTACAAAAACCTGGGAAGATAATGGTGTTGAACAAAGGACAATCTATGATATAAAGGTCAAGAAACACACAATATTGATGTTTTATCCAAAATGAGCAAATGAAAGCTTTTAACTTACAGAAAAATTGAAAGAAAATCTCCAAATCTTTTTCTCACTTTTTTCAAACCCTTCTGAAATAGGGATATGAAAACAATACAGAACTAAATCAATGAAGCTCCTTGCCTGATCCACCAATACTTAAGAAACAAAGTTTCATAACTGGCCCATCAGTACCACAGGAACTTTGCTTTGGCCTCATTTGTGATGTCAGGTGTTAAACAATGTTCCTTTGTTGCTGATGGGTCATGCAAAGAGTCTTGTTACTCATTAACTTTTTTTCATATTTCTTTCATTTATTATACTTGATCGCTGTCTCCCGCATTAGCAAGGTAGCGCCAGGAAAGAGACAAAGAAAGATCCATTCACTCACATACACACATATATACATACATGCACATATATGCAAAATACACACATATACCAACATATACATATATACATACATATACATACACATGCATATGCACATATACACACGTACATATTCATACTTGCTCGCCTCCATCCATACCTGACGCCATCCCGCCCCACAGGAAATAGCATCGCCAACCTCTGCATCAGCGAGGTAATGCCAGGAAACAGACAAAAAGGCCACATTCACTTACACTCAGTCTCTAGCTGTCATGTTTAATGCACTGAAACCACAGCTCCCTATCAACACCCAGGCCCCACAGACCTTTCCATGGTTTACCCAAGACATTTCACATGCCCTGGTTCAGTCCATTGACAGCACGTCAACCCTGGTATATCACATCGTTCCATTTCACTCTATTCCATTCACGCCTTTCACTCTCCTGCATGTTCAGGCCCCGAGCGCTCAAAATCCCTTTCACTCCATCCTTCCACCTCCAATTTGGTCTCCTGCTTCTCCTTGTTCCCTCCACCTCTGAA
>JAYMFT010181399.1:0-12043 GCA_038088735.1 Panulirus argus
ATATGGGAGTGTGTGAGGAACCAGTGGGGGATAAACCTCAATACAATATGGGAGTGTGTTAGGAACCAGTGGGGGATTAACCACAGTACAGTATGGGAGTGTGTGAGAAACTATTGGGTATAAATCTTAATACAATATGGGAGCGTGTGAGAAACCAGTTTGGAATTAACCAGTGGAGTATAAACCTCAATACAATATGAGAGTGTGTGAGGAAAAAGTGGGGGAAAACCTCAGTACAATATGGGAGTGGTTGAGGAACCAGTGGAGTATCAACCTAAATACAATATGGGAGTGTGTGAGAAAGCAGCGGGGGATAAGCCTCATAACAATATGGGAGTGTGTGAGAAGCAGCGGGGAATAAGCCTCAATACACTATGGGAGTGTGTGAGGAGCCAATGGGGTATAAACCTCAATACAATATGGGAGTGTGTGAGGAACAAGTGGGGATAAACCTCTATATAATATGGGAGTGTGTGAGGAACGAATGGGGAATAACTCTCAATACAATATAGGAGTGTGTGAGGAACCAGTGGGGGATAAACATCAATACAATATGGGAGTTTGTGAGGAACCAATGGGGGATAACCTCAATACAATACGGGAGTGTGTGAGGAACCGGTGGGGATTAAACCTCAATACAAAATGGTAGTTTGTGAGGAAACACAGGGGGATAAACATCAATACAATATGGTAGTGTGTGAGGAATCAGTGGTGGATAAACCTCAATACAATATGGGAATGTTTGAGGAATCAGTTGGGGATAAACCTCGATGAAATATGAGAGTGTTTGAGGAACCACTGGGGGATAAGCCTAAATTCAATATGGGAGTGTCGGAGGAACCAGTGAAGGATTAACCTCAATACAACATGGGAGAGTATGAGAAACCTGTGGGGGATAAACCTCAAAACAATATGGGAGTGTGTGAGGAACCAGTGGGGTATAAACCTCAATACAATATGAGAGTGTGTGAGGACCCACTGGGGGATTAACCTCAAAACAATATGGGAGTGTGTGAGGAACCAGTGGGGTATAAACCTCAATACAATATAAGAGTGTTTGTGGAATCAGTGAGGTGTAAACTTCAATACAATATGGGAGAGTGTGAGGAACCATTGGGGGATAAACCTTAATACAATATGGAAGCGTGTGAGAAACCAGTGGGTGATAAACCTCAATTCAATATAGGAGTGTGTGAATAACCAGTGGGGTATAAACCTCAATACAATATGGGAGTGTGTGAGGAACCATTATGAGAATGTGTGAGGAACTGATGCGTGAGAATCCAGTGAGAGACAAAGCTTAATATAATATGAGAGTGTGTGAGAAACCAGTGAAAGAAAAAACTGAAAACATGTAGCTGTGGGAGCATCCATTGAGGGAAAAATCTCAACACATGACGAAGTTGTGTGAGAAATTAGTGAGGGACAAACTTCAGAACAATATGAGCTTATATGAGCTGTTAATGAGGAAGTAACCCTAATACATTATGAAAGTGTGTGAGGAAACAGTGATGGAAAAATCTCAAAAATTTATAAGGTTGTGTGAGTTAACGATGACGGTCAAACCTGAAATCATTATGGGAGAGTGTGAGGAACCTTTGAGGGACAAACCTCAACACATAAGGAGAGTGTGGGAGATTCCAGGGAGAGAAAAACCTCAATACAATATGAGGGTTTGTGAGAAACCACTGAGAGAAAACCCTCAACACATTATAATTGCGTGGGAGGATCCAGTGAAAGAAAAATCTCAACATATTACTAGGTTGAGCGAAAAATTTGTGAGGGACAAACTTCAAGACAATTTGAGGGTGTATGAGTCACCCGTGAGGAACTAAACCTAATATATTACGAAAGTGTGTAAGGAACCAGTGATGGAAAGACGTCAAAAAATTATAAGGGTGTGTTAAAGGTGACGGTCAAACCTCAAAACATTATGGGACGGTATGAGGAACAAGTGAAGGACATAATTCATAATATTATAATGGTGTGTGAGAAACCAGTGACGGATAATCTAGAGTACAAAACTCAACACATTGTGAGGGCGTGTGAGGAAACAGTGAGGGAAAAATCTCAACTCATTATGAGGTTGTGTGAGTAGTTAGAAGGCACAAACCTCGAAACAATATGAGGGTGTATGAGCAGCCAATGAGGAACTAACCCTAATACATTACAAAAGTGTGTGAGGAACCAGAGATGGAAAAATCTCAAAAAATTAAAAAGGCGTTTAAGTTACCGGTGACAGTAAAACCTTAAAACATTATATGAGGTTGTGAAGAACATTATGAGAGTGTGAGAATCCAGTGTGAGACAAACCTGTATACAATGTGAGAGTGTGTGAGAGACCAGTAAAAGAAAAATCTTAAAACATTATGAGGGCGTGGGAGGATCGAGTGTGGGACAAATATCAACACATTATGATGTTGTGTGAGGAATTAGTGAGGGACAACCTTCAAAACAATATGAGCTTGTTTCAGCAGTCAGTGACGAACTAACCCTTATACATGATGAAAGTCTGTGAAGAATCAGTGATGGAAAAAACTCAAAAAATTATAAGGTTGGGTGAGTTACCGGTGACGGTCAAACCTCAAAACATTATGGGAGGCTGTGAGGAAAAAGTGAAGGACATACCTCAATAGATTATGAGAGTGTGTGAGAAACCAGTGAGGGATAAACCTCAATACAAAATGAAAGTGTGTGAGAAACTAGAGGGAGACAAACCTCAACATATTATGAGGGCGTGTGAGGAGACAATGAAGGAAAACTCTCAACTCATTATGAGGTTGTGTGAGGAATTAGAGAGGGATAAACCTCAAAACAATATAAGGATGTATGAGCAGCCAGTGAGGAACTAACCCTAACATTATGAAAGTGTGTTAAGAACCAGTGATGGAAAAATCTCAAAAAAATATAAGGGTGTGTGAGTTACCGGCGACGGTCAAACCCCAAAACATTATGGAAGGACGTGAGGAACCATTGAGGGACAAACCTCAACACATTAGGAGAGCGTGTGAGAGTCCAGTGAGAGACAAATCTCAAAACAATATGAGAGTGTGTTAAAAACCAATGTGAGAAAAACCCCTACACATTATGAGGGCGTTGGAGGATCCAGTGAGGACCAAATCTCAAAAGAGTACGAGGTTGTGTGAGGAATCTGTGAGGGACAAACTTCAAAACAACTCAGAGGTACATGAGCAGCCAGGGAGGAACAAACCTTAATACATTACGAAAGTGTGAGGAACCAGTGATGGAAAAACCTTAAAACATTATGGGACGGTGTGAGGAAGAAGTGAAGGACAAAACTCATCATATTATGAGTGTGTATGAGAAACCAGTAAAGGACAATCCTCAATACAATATGAAAGAGTGTGACAAACTATTGAGAGACAAACCTCATCACATTTGAGGCATGTGAGGAAACAGCGAGGAAAAAATCTCAAATCATTATGAGGTTGTTTGAGGAATTACGGAGGTACAAACCTCAAAACAATATGAAAGTATATGAGCAGCCAAAGAGGAACTAACCGTAATACATTACAAAAGTGTGTGAGGAACCATTGATTGAAAAGCCTCAAAAAATTATAAAGGCCTGTGAATTACCGGTGACGATAAATCTTTAAAACATTATATGAGGGTGTAAAGAACATTATGAGAGTGTGTGAGAATCCAGTGAGAGAAAAACCTCAACACATTATGAAGGCATGGGAAGATCCAGTGAGTTAGAAATGTCAACATATTACGAGGTAGTGTGAGGAATTTGTGATGGACAAACTTCATAACAATTTGAGGGTGTATGAGCAGCCACTGAGGAACTAACCCTAATACATTACGAAAGTGTGTGAGGAACCACTGATGGAAAAGCCTCAAAAAGAATAAGGGTGTGTGAATTACCGGTGACGGTAAAATCTTAAAACATTATAGGATGGTGTGAGGAGCAAGTGAAGGACAACTCATCACATTATGAGGGTGTGTGGAACAAGTGAAGGACAAAACTCATCACATTATGAGGGTGTGTGAGAAACCAGTGGCGGATTGTCTTCAATAAAAAATGAAAGTACGTGAGAAACCAGTTGGAGAAAAACCTCAACACATTGTGAGGGCGTGTGAGGAAACAGTGAAGGAAAAATATTAACTCATTATGAGGTTGTGTGAGGAATTAGGGACAAACCTCAAAACAATATGAGGGTGTATGAGCAGCCAGTGAGGAACTAACCCTAATACATTACGAAAGATTTGAGTAACCAGTGATGGAAAAAACTCGAAAAATTATAAGGGTGTGTGTGTTACCGGTGACGGTCAAACCTAAAATAATTATAGGAGGGTGTGTGGAACCATTGAGGGACAAAGCTAACCACATTATGAGAGTGTGTTAGAATACAGTGAGAGACAAACCTCAATACAATATGAGAGGGTGTGACAATCCAGTGAGAAAAAACCAACACATTATGAGGGCGCTGGAGGATCCAGTAAGGGACAAATCTCAACACATTGCCAAGTTGTGTGAGGAATTAGTGAGGTACAAACTTCAAAACAAGATGATGGTGTATATGCAGACAATGATGAACTAATCCTAATACATTATGAATGTGTATGAGAAACGAGTAATGCAAAATCCTCAAAGTGTGTTTGAGTTACCGGCGACGGTAAAACCACAAAACGTAATAGGAGGGTGTGAGGAACTAATGAGGGAAAAACTTCAACACATTATGAGAGTGTGTGAGAATCTAGTGAGACAAACCTGAATAAAAAAAGAGTGTGAGAAGACAGTGAGAGTATTACCTCAACACATTATGAGGGCTTCGGTGGATCCAGTGATTGACAAATCTCAACACATTACAACGTTTTGTAAGGAATTTGTGAGGAACAAACTTCAAAGCAATTTGAGAGTTTATGAGCAACCAGTGAGGAACTAACCCTGATACATTTTGAAAGTGTGAGGAACCAGTGATGGAAAAACCTAAAAAATTATATGGGTGTGTGAGTTACCGGTGACGGTCAGACTTAAAAACATTATGGGAGAGTGTGAGGAACTAAAGAGTGACAAACCTAAATACATTATGAGAGTGTGTGAAAACCCAGTGAGAGAAGCCCTCATTACAATATGAGAGTGTGTGAGCAACCAGAGAGGGATAAACCTCAACACATTATGTGGGCGTAGGAGGATCCAGTGAGGGACTAATCTCAAAACATTACGAAGTTGTGTGAGAAATTAGTGAGGGACAAACTTCAATATGATATCAGTTTGTGTAAGCTGCCAGTAAGGAACTAACCCTAATGTATTATGAATGTAAGAGGAACCAGTTACGGAAAATCTCAAAAATTATAAGGGTTTGTGAGTTACCGCTGACCGTCAAACCTAAAAACATTATGGAAGGGTGTGAGGAACCATGGAGGGAAAAACCTCAACTCATTAGGAGAGAGTGTGAGAATCCAGTGAGAGACAAACCTCAATACAGTATGAAAGTGTATGAGAAACCAGTGAAAGAAAAACCTCAACACATTATCAGGGCGTGGGAGGATCCAGTGAGGGAAAAATATTAACACATTACGAGGTTGTGTGAGAAATTAGTGAGGGACAAACTTCAAAACAATATGAGCTTGTTTGAGCAGCCAGTGAAGAACTAACCCTAATACATTATGAGTGTGTGAGGAACCAGTGATGGAAAAATCTAAAAAATCATAAGGTTGGGTGAGTTACCGGTGACGGTCAAACCTCAAAACATTATGGGAGGGTGAGAGGAAAAAGTGAAGGATATACCTCAATACATTACGAGAGTGTGTGAGAAACCAGTGAGGGATAAACCTCAATACAATATAAAAGTGTGTGAGAAACTACTGGGACACAAACCTTAACATATTGTGAAGGCGTGTGAGGAAACTGAGGAAAAATCTCAAGTCATTATGAGGTTGTATGAGGAATTAGAGAGGGATAAACCTAAAAACAATATGAGGGTGTATGAGCAGCCAGTGAGGAGCTAACCCTAATACATTACGAAAGTGTGTGAGGAACCAGTGATGGAAAAACTTCAATGAAACATAAGAGTGTGAGTTAGCGGCAACGGTAGAACCTCAAAATATAATAGGAGGGTGTGAGGAACTAGTGAGGGACAAACCTCAACATATTATGAGAGTGTATGAGAATCTAGTGAGACAAACCTGAAAACAATGAGTGTGTGAGAAAACAGTGAGAGTAAAACATCAACATATTATGAGAGCGTTGGTGATTGCAGTAAGGGAAAAATCTCAACACACTTCGATGTTGTGTGGGAAATTTGTGAGGGACAAACTTGAAAGTAACTTGAGGGTGTATGAGCAGCCAGTGAGTAACTAACCCTAATATTCATGAAAATGTGTGAGGAACCAATGATGGAAAAACCTCAAAAAATTATGAGGGTGTGTAAGTTATCGGTGACTGTCAAACCTCAAAACATTATGGGAGGGGGTGAGGAACTAATGAAGGACAAACCTAAACACAGTTTATGAGAGTTTGTGAGAAACTGGTAAGAGATAAACCTCAATACAGTATGAGAGTGTGTGAGAAACCAGTGACATAAAAACCTCAAAATATGTGGGCGTGGGAGGATCCAATCAGGGAAAAATCTCAACATATTAAGAAGTTGTGCGAGAAATTAATGAGGGACAACTTCCAAACAATATGGGCTTCTATGAGCTGCCAGTGAGGAACTAACCCTATTTCATTATGAAAGTGTGTGAGGAAACAGTGATGGAGAAATCTCAAAAAATTATAAAGATGTGTGAGTTACCGGTGACGGTGAAACCTAAAAACATTATGACAGAGTGTGAGGAACCATTGAGAGACAAACCTCAAAATATAAGGAGAGTGTGGGAGAATCCAGAGAAGACAAACCTCAATACAACATGACAGTGTGTGAATACCACTGAGAGAAAAACTTCAACACGTTATAAGGGCGTGGGAGGATGCAATGAGAGAAAAATCTCACCATATTACGAGGTTGTGTGAACAATTTCTAAGGGACAAACTTCAAAACAATTTGAGGGTGTAAGAGCAGCCCGTGAGGAACTAATCCTAGTACATTACAAGGTGCATGAGTAGCCAATGAGGAACTAACCCTAATACATTATGAAAGTGCGTGATGAGCCAGTGATGGAAAAACCTCAAAAAATAATATGTCTGTTTTAGTTACCGGTGACGGTCAAACCTAAAAACATTATGGGAGGGTGTGATTAACTATTGCGTGACAAACCAAAACACATTATGAGAGTTTGTAAGAATCCAGTGAGAGAAAACCTCAATACAATATGAGAGTGTGTGAGAAATGAGTGAGATATAAACCTCAACACATTAAGTGGGCGTGAGAGGATCCAGTGAGGGACAAATCTCAAAACATTACGAAGTTTTGTGAGAAATTATTGAGGGACAAAATTCTATAATATGAGCTTCTGTGAGCTGCCAGTAGGGAACTAACCCTAATGCATTATGAATGTGAGAGGAACCAGTGACGGAAAAATCTCAAAAAATTATAAAGATGTGTGAGTTACCGTTGACGGTCAAAAAGAAAAATTATGGAAGGGTGTGAGGAACCATTGATGGACAAACCTCAACACATTAGGAGAGTGTGTCAGAATCCAGTGAGAGACAAACCTCAATACAATATTAGAGTGTGTGAGAAACCAATGAGAGAAAAAACCTCAACACATTATGAAGGCATGTGAGGATCCACTAAAGGAAAAATCTCAAAATATTACGAGGTTGTGTGAGGAATTTGTGAGGAACAAGATTCAAAAAAATTTGAGGGTGTCTGAGCAGCCAGTGAGGAACTAACCCTAATACATTAAGAAAGTTTGAGGAACCAGTGATGGAAAAAATTCAAAAAACTATAAGGGTGTGTGAGTTACCGGTGACGGTCAAACTTAAAATAATTATGGGAGAGTGTGAGGAACAAGTGAAGGACATAACTCATCATACTATGAGGGTGTGTGAGAAACCAGTGACGGCTAATCTTCAGTACAATATGAAAGAGTGTGAGACACCATTGGGAGACAAACCTCAACGGTTTGTGAGAGCGTGTGAGGAAATAGTAAGGGAAAAATCTCAATTCATTACGAGGTTGTGTGAGAAATTAGTGAGGGACAAACTTCACAACAATATGAGCTTGTTTGAGCAGCCAGTGATGGAAAAATCTCAAAAAACTATAAGGGTGTGTGAGTTACCGGTGACGGTGAAACCTCAAAACATTATGGGATGGTATGAGGAGCCATTGCGGGAAAAACCTCAACACATTAGGAGAGTCTGTGAGAATCCACTGATAGACAAACCTCAATACAATATGAGAGTATGTGAGAAACCAGTGAGAGAAAAACCTCAAACATTATGAGTGCGTGGAGGGATCCAGTGAGGACCAAATCTCAACACATTACGAAGTTGTGTGAGGATGAGCAGTTGAGGAGCTAACCCTAATACATTATGAAAATGTATGAGAAACCTGTGATGGAAAAACCTCAAAAATTT
Organism: Panulirus argus; assembly: GCA_038088735.1. Taxonomy (NCBI): domain Eukaryota; kingdom Metazoa; phylum Arthropoda; class Malacostraca; order Decapoda; family Palinuridae; genus Panulirus; species Panulirus argus. The sequence continues at coordinate 8,489 of JAYMFT010181399.1, forward strand.
ATAAGGGTGTGTGAGTTACCGTTGACGGTCAAACCTAAATACATTATGGGAGGTCGCCAGAAACCATTGAAGGACAGACTTTAACACATTAGGAGAGTTTCTGAGAATCCAGTGAGAGACAAACCTCAGTACAATATGAGAGCGTGTTATAAACTAGTGAGAGAAAAAATTCAACACATTATGAGGGCGTACGAGGATCCAGTGAGGGACAAATGTCAACACATCACGAATTTGTGTGAGGAATTAGTGAGGGACAAACTTTAAAAGGATTTCACAGTGTATGAACAGCCAGTGAGGAACTAACGCTAATACATTAGGAAAGTGTGTGTGGAACCAGTGATGGAAATACCTCAAAAAATTATAAGAGTGGGTGAGTTACCGGTGAGAGCCAAACCTCAAAACATTATGGGTGGTTTGAGGAATAAGTGAAGAGCATACCTTAAAACATTATGAGGGTGTGTGAGAAACCAGTGTGAGACAAACCTCAACACATTGTGAGGGTGTGTGAGGAAACAGTGAGGGAAAAAATCTCAACTAATTATGAAGTTGTGTGAGGAAATAGGGAGGGATAAACCTCAAAACAATATGAGGGTGTATGAGCAGTCAGTGAGGAACTAACCCTAATACATTACGAATATGTCTGAGGAACCAGTGATGCGAAAACCTCAAAGAATTATAAGGGTGTATAAATTACCGGTGACAGTAAAACCTCAAAACATTATAGGATGGTGTGAAGAACATTATGAGAGTGTGTGAGAATCCAGTGAGACAAACCTCAATACAATATGAGAGTGCGAGAAACCAGTGAGAGAAAATCTCAGCACATTATGAGGGCGTTGGAGGATCCAGCTCGGGACAAATCTCAACACATTATGAGGCTGTGTGAGGATTGAATGATGGTCAAATTTCAAAACAATATGAAGGTGTATGAGCAGCCAGTAAGGAAGTAAACCTAACCCATTATGAAAATGTGTGAAGAACAAGTGATGGACAAACCTCATAAGTGACCAGACTCTAAGGTAACTAATTACTTTCACAGATCTTCCATATAATTACATTGTTTCTAGGATATTGGTCACCGAAAACAATAAAATGTGAAAAATAAGATTTTTCTTTGCAAATTGTTTTACTCATTTTTTGTCTGTTCATTCTCACTCCATAAATTTTTCTTTTCTTTCCACAAACACAAACTAATCAATGTTCAGTCAAATCATTTCGCATCATCCGAAATACTGACCATTTTCGTTACTTTTCAAACTACTTGAATTCCTTTTTTCTTAAATATAAACCAAGTTCACATTATGACGTATGAAAACTATTTTCAGCAAAACACTTGGAAAAAAATACCAATAAATGCTTCACTTGACCACTGACCATTTCACCACGCATTAATTATACATATCACGTATTAGCTATACAGACAACGCAACGCTCGGCTTAAATCTTTCTCCCACGGAGGTCAAGGACGGACTGACGGTTGAGCGGTCAATAGTCCTGGGTCGAGGAAGGGGTCAAGTAGGTCAGGTAGAAAAAAAGTCACACGCAGTGGTGTGTTTGAGTCGATATAAACAAATAAACGATAACTCATGCTGGATTTTTCGATATATTGCTCTAATTACTTAAAAAAAGAGTAATGTAGTGATTTTTCTTATAGTTTTATGAGTGAATTAAGGATATACTTAAATACCCCCAATGGATCTACACAACAGGTAAACAAGTGGGCTTGGCCAAGGCTGTTTGCGCATTTAGGGGCATCATCAACGTTACATGAAAAAGAAACGCATTCTATAAGGGTGTGTGAGAAACCAGTGAAGGATAAACATCAATACAATATGAGAGTGTGAGAAACCAGCAAGAGACAAACCTCAATACAGTATTAGTGTGTGTGTGAAACCAGCGAGAGAAAAACTAACACCTTACGAGATCGTTGGAGGATCCAGAGAGGGAAAAATCTCACCACATTACGAGGTTGTGTGAGGAATTAGAGAGGGACAAACTTCAAAACAAGATGAGTGTGTATGAGCCGACAGCGAGTAACTAACCCTAATACATTACGAAAATGTGTCAGGAACCAATGATGGGAAAACCTCAAAAAAGTATAAGTGTGTGTGAGTTACCAGCGACGGTAAAACCTCAAAATATAATAAGAGGGTGTGAGGAACTAGTAAGGGACAAACCTCAACACATTATAAGAGTCTGCGATAATCTAGAAAGACAAACCTGAATAAAAAATGAGTGTGAGAAAACAGTGAGAGTAATACCTCAACATACTATGAGGGCGTGGGTGGATCCAGTGAGGGACAAATCACAACACATGGCGATGTTTTGTGAGGAATTTGTGAGGAACAAACTTCAAAACAATATGAAGGTGTATGAGCAGCCAATGAGGAACTAACCATAATATATTATGAAAGTGTATGAGGAACCAGTGATGGAAAAAAATCAAAAAATTATATAGGTGTGTGAGTTACCCGTGACGGTCAAACCTAAAAACATTATGGGAGGGTGTGAGGATCTAATGGATGACAAACCTACGTACATTCTGAGAGTGTGTGAGAATCCAGTGAGAGAAAACCTCAATACACTATGAGAGTGTGTGAGAAACCAGTGAGAGATAAACCTCAACACATTATGTGGCCGTGAGAGGTTCCAGTGAGGGATAAATCTCAGTTCATTACGAAGTTGCTTGAGAAATTAGCGAGGGACAAACTTCAATATAATATGAGCTTCTGTGAGCTGCCAGTAAGGAACCAACGCTAATGCATTATGAATGTGAGAGGAACCAGTGATGGAAAAATCTCAAAAAATTATAAGGGTGTGTGAGTTACCGGTGACTGTCAAGCCTAAAAACATTATGGGAGGGTGTGAGGAACCAATGAGGGACAAACCTCAACACATTAGGAGAGTGTGTGAGAATCCAGTGAGAGAGAAACCTCAATACAATATGAGAGTGTGTGAGAAACCAATAAAAAAAAAACTCAACACATTATAAGGGCGTGGGAGGATCCAGTGAAGGACAAATCTCAACACATTACGAGGTTGTGTGAGGAATTTGTGAGAGACAAGCTTCAAAGCAATTTAAGGGTGTATGAGCAGGCAATGAGGAACTAACCCTAATACATTATGAAAGTGTAAGGAACCAGTGATAGAAAAACCTCAAAAAATTATAAGGGTGTGTGAGTTACCGGTGACGGTCAAACCTAAACTGATTATTGGAGGGTGTGAGGAACCATTGAGGGACAAACCTAAACACCTTATGAGAGCGTATTAGAATCCAGTGGCAGAGAAACCTCAACACAATATAAAAGTGTGTGAGAATCCAGAGAGAGAAACCTCAACACATTTTGAGGGCGTAAGAGGATCCAGTGAGGGACAAATCTCAATACATTACGAAGTTGTGTGAGAAATTAGTGAGGGACAAACTTCAAAACAATATGAGCTTGTTTGAGTAGCCAGTGAAGAACTAACCCAATTTCTTCCTATCTCTCTATCGAAAACTCCTCACAACTCTTGTATCTCCTTTGACGGTTCTGTAATTCCACCTCTTGACTCAAT
>JAYMFT010181410.1:0-25988 GCA_038088735.1 Panulirus argus
ATATATATATATATATATATATATATATATAGGAAAAGACTTTCCCGGAGAGACAGAAAATATATATAGTCTAACTATATACGTAGAGCAAACAACTGACCAAATATTAAAGAATTCGCACCCACAATGAGCGTATTTCCTGAAGGTTCTGCTGGAGTCGCACTCCTCCACCGGCTCGTATTAAACCTTCAGAAATAAACGTCCTCATCGCTGGGGAAAGTTAATGAGCAAAAATTTCTCGTTGAGGGTGACCTTGACGAGGGCCATAAGGATCCGTGGAAGATCCTTCGAAATCCTGCATGAGAAAGAGCCCTTTGGGGAGCGTTCCAGGGTCGGATGTGTGACCCCGGTCTGTCCTCGGACGAGTGGGTCCTTTGGCAGTAATGATCGTGTGGGAAGATGAGGAGAGTCCTTCCTCCCGCTGGGTGGCAGGAACCTTGGAAAGGTCTGATTGGAGTTGTGTGAACATTTTTGCTTAAACTGATCTTAAATCCGTCTTGCATATAATATGGCCATTTGGTTTACGGTGAAGCACTGCTAGTAACTTTAAAAGTATACAACGAGTTTTAGTTTTGATAACTATTCCTGTCATACATCTTTAAGTAGCGTATTACAGCTATACTAGCAGGGATCAGAGGATAACATAGCTAGTTAAGTAAGTTCTCTTCATGGAAAAGTGATGGTAGAAGGAGACTTACAGGTAGAAACTACTCATTCCCCGCTGAATAATCTACTACGTGGGTAAATCTCCCGACCAGTTCGTTGGCATTGCACACATACGACGTCAACTCTTGCAGTTGACACACTTCCTTTCAGAAACCCTTTACGTGATGTGCACAGTCACACCGAGAGGTCAGAGCAGCTCCGGACGTCTCTGTAAGTGACCTAACCCTCACATAAAGAGGTCAAGTCTTGTGGGGAAGCAGGGAAAGGGGGTTTCCTTTTTGCAGACGCCAGGCCAGTGTCAATTAATTTCGTCCTCTAACCACAAGACCTTTCCTCCAGGCCACCCAGTACACACACTTTGGGGTGTGGGGTTCGACCCCCAACCCCTTAATGTGACCAGTATATTTACACTTTCAGGGTATTCTAAAGTACACATGAGGGAGTAAGAGGAGATGGCGGTGGTGGCAGAATTTCTAATGAGGATGGGCAGGTCAGGATGTGTGAATATATGATTTGCCTTCAGAAGACAGATAGAGAATGAGAGAGAGAAAGACTGCGGCTGGAAGGCAAGACTGCGGCTGGAAGGTAAGACTGCGGCTGGAAGGTAAGACTGCGGCTGGAAGTTAAGACTGCGGCTGGAAGGTAAGACTGCGGCTGGAAGGTAAGACTGCGGCTGGAAGGAGGGTATACTTGGCAAAATTGAATTTCCACCCGACTGAGCCAAGTTATTGCCACTGCGCCAACACCTTAAACTTGTTCCATTATTATAATAATTTATTTCTAGAATTCTATAAGATGCTCTGGGGCAAGGAGGCTTCCCAAATCCTGTTAAACCCTATTCGTCCGGTAAACCTTAAACCACGAGTCTTGAGGGCATTTAGAATGTGTTTCTAAGGTTTACTGGTATCTTAGATAATTGAATTTTAAACCCGTTTTATCTGAGGTGCTGGAAATGATCACGTCAGAAGACTTAACCCAGGGCGTGCCAGATCTTTTTTACCTTAGGCACGTGTAACGCACTAACCCGGCCCTGAGGAGACGTTTAAACTCGGGTCTGACGAGGCATTTAAACCCGGCCTTGATGAGAAATTTAAACCCGGCCCTGATGATGCGCTAAAACCTGGCTTTAATGATGCGCTTAAATCCGGCCCTGAAAGTCACTTTAGGCGGGAATTCTCTGAGGCAACAAATAAATGGAGCTGATAAGAAATAAGCCGAGGAGCTTAGCTCTTCTGTTGCTGCTGCTGCTGTTATCAAGAATATCTTCAAATTTGTCTGTCTGTACGTCTGCCAGCCTTGCGCCGTCCAGCTTAGGTACTTCTCAAAACTCACTTCAAAACATGTACAAACACAGACGCATCAGGGCTTGTGAATGTCAGGGATCTTCAAGCAATATTTATGATCGAATGTTGATGGCAAGAATCAACGGTCCTCCCATCAAGCCAGTGACTCGATGGTTCTCGCTAAATCGTCGAATAATGAAAGAGCCGCGTTAAATGCCAGCGTTTATAAGGCCTTTAAACTTGGTATTAGTAAGGTAATTAAACTTAGAACTAATAAGGTATTGATTCTGTTTTTATCGAGATGTTTAGAGTACCCATACCAAGAGTGGCCAAGGCGTTTAAGGTCACCTCATCTTGATAATAACCAGTGATTGTTAATGTCGTCAGAAACTGAGTTATTTAAGGATTCTAGTGGTTGAATATTGAAGTATATGAATATCTCTTCATTCAGACGTACCGCAGCTTTTGTTAGTATCTTAGATGCTGTTCACAAGAGCATTTAAAACTTATCTACTTGAGGATTCAAACACCGACCACTGGAGTTTCTAAACTATGTCGTCCTGGGAGCTGAAACGTTGAATGTTTGTATATCTAAACGTTGTCCTCCTGAGGATAGCAAAAAAAAAAATAAACGTTTTCCCCTGAGTGTTCTTGGATATGTGGCTGTCAAAGGTAAAGGTCTTTGTTTGGGGTATTTCTCCTGGACTGATTGAGAATCTTGCATTTTCTGTCGTACGAACAGATGTTTCTCTTCCGGGCTTACCATTATCACTGGAACTCTGGTTGCGAGAGCTACGCACAGAACGACCCTGCCCACAGATCCATGGCTGCACCACCACCCTGCTGGGCTGGCTCCCACCTGACGCCATTGCCCGCCTCACTCTGCTGACACTATACCCTGCTACGCCCTGCTGGTACCTACCATTCTCTGCTGGTACACTGCTAACACCATCCCCTGTCGTATCCTGCTTCCTTGCTCAGGGTAGGGAGAAACATTCCGCTGAGCATGAATATCATTACTTTTTCAACCGACTGACTCTTCATTCACATTTACATTTACAAACACCTTTGTAAATACAAACTTACCTTCACTTAGTCGAATGTGTAAACAAGGCCCCGTCGCATTATCATATTACTGAATGTAAATGAGGCCATTTGCGACGGGAGAGATCCAGCAAATCCGGCCATGAATCAGCTAATTATCTAAACACTCTGAACTGTTGTACTGAATGATGGTCCTGAGTGTGTATGGTGGACAAAGGCGAGGAGAGTGAAGGGTGAAGGGTCTCTGTGTTAAATATACATGCGTGTGCGAGTGTAATTACCATTTAGCATTGTACATGAAGGTAGGTTTTTTGTCATGAGGTCCCCATCCCTTGAACATTCTCTGCCATCATATAACTTTTTGAATTTCCGTATGCCTCCTGCATTTATCATGTTTCCATTCGTCTCATTCCATTCATCCACCACTCTTTAATTATGATAGTACTTCTACACGTCTTTTTGAACCAGTTTTTGCTTTATTTCAGGTTACATACTCTGGTTGTTCCATCCTTATATCTCTCAAAGAACTATTCACTAAATAATCAGTATGCTTTGAAGATTAAAAGATTATGATCAATTCACCCCTCACATTTTCCTCTTCCATGGTGGGCAAATTTAAGGCTTCTAGCATTTTCCTGTAACTCAACTCTCTTAATTTTGGGACCATCTTTGTTGCTTTGTTCTGGACCTTCTCAATGAGCACTTGGTTCTTCTTCAGTTGCGGTGACTAACCTTAAGAAGCGTATTCTAGTTCTGACCTCATTTAGAATGTGGAAAGCATGCTGAGTATTTTTCTTTATCCATGAACTTAAACGCCATCTTCATATTGGCATACAGGTGGTCTTAACGTTTCCCCCTGAGATGGGACTCTGGCGACAGATGATGGACGATGCCGACTCTCAAGCCTCACACACACACAGATTGCTGCAGCTCATTTCCTGCTTGATGTGTGTGTGTGTGTGTGTGTGTATGTGCGCGTGCGAGAGAGTGGGTGTGTGTATGTTGAGACAGGAGGTGTAGTAAGTGACAGTATATATGTAACTTGTCAGTGAAATAAGTGAACAGGATACCTATTGGTAACCATACGAGTTGTGACAGTTATAGAAACTTTTGCCTTGGAGAAAGGACTTCAGAGCAAATAATTTGATGCCTTTTTGAAAACTCTCCAAGACTAGCATAATCTATTGCAGGCCTCTCCACTGCTTATATAAACTCTAACTCAGCTTCTAAGTTCCACAAAAGACTTTTCTTATCGCCTCGAAGGATCTCCGCCTCTAAGTCCCTTCCCAGAGAGGCTGCAGGAGGCCACATTCTTCCTGCAGGAGGCCACAAAAGATCCTTTCTTTCGCGAGGGTCCAGAAGGACCCTTGCGCTCCTTACCTCGCCCTTGAAGGTCAGGCCAAAAGAGAAATTTTTTGGTCATTAACTTTCCCGCTGCGTGATCGATGCGACCGTTATTTCTCGTTGTTTCAAGTTTCACACATGGACGGAGATTCCAGATTCATATATATATATATATATATATATATATATATATATATATATATATATGTTTATCTATCTATCTATCACTTGGCGATAATTTAGCCAGAGTTCATGAAATAAAGCACAGCTTTCTCCTACGTTATGCGTACATCAAGAGTGTAATTTGGTAATTTTTTTGCTATTCTGAGGTTCTGAGTTCACCAGAATATTTTTTCTTTTTTGTGGGGTCATTACTTGGCCATATTTCAGTCACTGTTCACCATATTGACTCAAACAAGTCTCTCAACATTTTTCCGATGACAAATTTGTGATTCAACTTATTTTTGTAAATCCCTTATAGGTCAAAGGTCACGAAAAATCTGAATTTTTGTCACTAATCCATGTAGACTGAACCAAACTTGAGGGAACTCCACCCAAACATGCCTTACAACAAGACATGTTAGGAGGTGGACGCGCCGCAGTCGCTGGCAGATGTTGGCCTTTCTTGTTGTTATTGTGCTGTCACGGGCAGGCGGCGGCTGTCACGCCACGTGCTCACAAGCAACACCTTGAGTGGCACCTGGACCCCCGAGAGGGTGGGGTAAGCACCGCCGCCCTCACCACCATTTGCCACACCACTTTCACCACAACCACCCCACTCTCTATCACCACCACCCTGACCACCGCTATCACCGCTGATTCCCTCACTACCCTGGCTATCTCCACCCTCACATGGTCACCACCACTACCACAATCTTCCTCACCACAGTACAGTGTGAGGCGGGTATTTCCGCACGACTCTCATACTATTCCTGGCTTTCGACTCCTTTCCGTATTACCCCACATCATTCATTTCTAAATCCTCTTTCCTTTACTCTTTATCATATACATAAACTCCTTTGATAATGTGCTGATAAGCAAGCATTCGTTATCACATCATTATCGACAAAACATCGAAATCATGTTACTGGAAGATATGAGAAAACCCTTAAAGGGGAGGAGAAAATACTGAGGGTAAGGAGAGCGAGCGTTGTTGCCTCACTCCTGAAATATGAATAACTCTTCGCTGGCTGGGAAATAAGTTGGACAGAGGCGTATAACGTGACTCCCCAACCCAGGAACAAGATCATTATCCTCATTACTGGCACCGCAGCAACAGGAGGACGAGGAGGCACACGTAAAAAAGATAGCAAGTTGCGTCGACCCACGGCGGAGAGAGGTCGACACCTGCAAGCAAGTTCAGGAGTGACATCTTGCGGCTGGCAGCGGCGTCGAGCTGGCAGCGTGGAAGTCACGTACCGCGTAAATACAGATCTATGGCCTAATGTTGGGCCTATTGACCTCATGATTTATAAGAATTCTCCCGAGACCAGAGTTAATACAAGGCCATTATCCTCCCTACCGAACCCTCAGCAACAGGAGAAGGAGGAGCTAAAGAGTTAGCATGTCGATCCGAAGCAGCCGGGAGTCGACCCTTCGAGTGAGCTTCTTCAGAAGGCTCATCATCGTGTGCCTGGCAACGCAGGATGTCACGGCAGCGTGGCAGTCACGTACCACGTAAATACGGATCAGTGACCCTGACCTCTGGTCTATTGACCTCATGATTAATACGGGTTCTCCTGAGACCGTGGGCAATACGGACGTGAACTTTTAACGAGAGGTGAATGAGTCTAGATCGAAATATTGCTCCGAATATATAGGACGGGCGCTTACACACACACACACACACACACCATCCTCTCCCCGTTCTAAGAGCGAGGGTCACCTGGTAAGTAATGACAGCACTTGGCTTTAAGGTTTTTGAATGCCATGGATAAGTTCCGAGAGATGAAACCTCTCATCTTGAACTTAAAATTTTCCATAGGACGGATCTGACCGTAGGAGAGGATTCTGTTCACTTCATATAGACATGGATAGTGAGTACGTTGGCGTAATGGCTATAGAGTGCCGATCTGTAAACTCGAAATCCCAGCTTCGAATATAGAGTAGTGAGCTAATAATTGGTAACGGTGTTGGAAATTGCCAAGTGGCCAGATCTGAACGTAAAGTATTAAATGACATGAAAAATGAAAATGATGATGACAGGGATAATCACAATGATAATAATGATAATGATAAGAGCAACAAAATAATAGCAGCATTGATAACTGATAACTGTTGGTAAGTTTTAATGATAGGGATGAGACCTTCATTGTTAGAGACTAAACAAAGGGTGAGAGATCTCCCTTCCTGTAAACTACTCTAGGAGTGAGAGATCTCCCTTATTGTAGACTACATTAGGGATGAGAGGTCTCCCATACTTTAGACTACAGTAAGGGTGAGATACCTCCCTCAGTGTAGACCACATAGGGGTTGGGAGACCTCTCTTACTGTACACCGCACCAGAGCTGGAAGACCTCCCTTGCTATAGAATATACTAAGGGTGTGAGTCCCCCCCCCCTCCCCTTGCTAGGGGCTATATCAGTGCCTTTCAGGTCCTCAAAGTGTTATAGATTATTCAAGCGGTCCACAGGTCGGTGACCCTTGAGTGAGAAGCGGGGAAAGGTAATCGGCCTGGAGGGATTGGCGCTTCGTCACAGAACTACTACCGTATGTCCTTTGAGGATGGGTTGGCGAGAGACACAGAGCCAAATCCGAGGTCACCTTGGCCGTGATCTGTGGGGAATATGATGTCATCTGTAGAGGCAGTTTCGTGCGGTTTCTGCACGTATATGACTCTCATACTGGCACTAAGATCCAGTGGTTTAAGTGCCTTTCTTATTCAATCTTTCCTCTCACATCTGGTATACGAGTATATACGAGAGCAGTGGACATCGTCCGAAGACACAGACGTACGAGGCCCACCTCGGGTCCTTTGTGGCAGCAATGGTGATGGGAACTGAAAAATATTAGGCTATATTTAGAAAATGTATGGCTGGAGGCTTGACATTACTTGGGTCAGTCAGTGGGTCAGCTCATGAGTAAGAGTGGGCGGACTATCTAGCGGATCAGCAAGCGTGTCAGCCAGTGGGCCAACTAGAGGGGTCAGCCAGAGGGACAGCCAGTGGGTCAGCCATTGACAGGGAGGCTCTTACAGACACCAGGAGTAGCTTGTTAACCATTGATCCTCCTGCCTCTTGACCAGTGGGAGCTGAAAAGGGGAGGAGGGGTTCGACAGACTGTAGGGAAAGTGGGGTACCGTAGAGGGGCCGCGGCCACTGTAGGGGAGACTGTCCTGCTGTAGGGGAGACTGGGGGAGGTTGATGTACCACATTGGAAGTCAGAGGTACCGCAGTAGTAGGGGTGGTGGTTAGTGTACCGTAGCGAAGGTCAGAGGTACAGTAGAGACAGCTGGAATACTGCACCTGGGAGCCTGACATCTGCTCCAAACCTACCACAGCAGGAGTCATCGTCAGGCGACCCTCTCCCTCCCTCCCTCTTGGTATGCTGGACAAATATGGAGAAACTCTGGGTCTTACGGCACACCAGTGTAAACACAGATCCTCACAAGGTGTAGGAGGGTGGGTGTAGTGAGGGGAATACATGAGTGTAGATAAAAGATGTGAGGGAAGGTTTAGGGGATATAGATGTCAAGAGAGTAAAAGAAAATGGGGAAGGAGACTGGAAAAAAATGGAAAAACGTATGAGAGGAAGCAAGAAGGAAAATGGGTGAGATGGGTAAAAGAAAATGAGGTGATTATTACACAACAAGGAAGATGAAATATAAAGAAATATAAGAAGCGATAAGAATTGTGAGAATGCAGACAGCTTGATCAAGATATACACAGGAACATCCACAGAGACAGATACGACACAAAGACAAATAAGGACTGAGCATCAGACCTAAAGCGCCGTGATTCGGGCCAGTTACTTTCTGTAATTAGATCTTCGACCTGGGCAGACAATAAAACTGGTGACAGGCAAATTGGCTCTATGGTTACTAAACACGCAAGAGACATTTATTGACTGGAAGATTCCTGGCCATGGTTGTTGGTCTCTGTCCTCGGTAATTTCTCTTTACTGCTGTGTCTCACAAACCAAAGCCTCACTCACATGCAAATTACCCAACACACGAACTGCACCCTACAGCAGGTACGAACTGACGCCAATCGTCGATCTCTCTTCACCACTCACATTGAAATATGATCTGCATTTCCTAAGGTTATCCATCTAGTGCTTGAAGAAGCTGTGAGCCTTAACCTTTGATCAGGGAAACAGAAGTAAAAGGAAATAGTAATAAAAACATACAAGGGAATATCAACAATTAAACAAAAACACAGAATACAACACAAAAGGATACAAGTGCCTACACAACAACAACAAGAAACAAATATGTGGATAGGAGTGAAGTTCCAGCCTTCGGTTGGCTCTGGTCTTGTAACGCTGAGAGCAACCCATCGGATTATGTGAATCACTTTAACCCTCTCCTCTCCATCTCACCCTCAAGTTCTTCATCTCCAACGCTTCTTCATCGCCACACCTCTCCATCAAGCGCGAATCTCCATCGCTACCACCCACCCCTCCACCACCGCCACCCACCACACCCCTGGTTATTCAAAACCACTATGAAATATGTATGAAGGGGACACATGTGCCACATTACTCAAGGAGTCCCCCACAAAGCCTGGCTGCTTCAACAAATCGAGAGATTATACCAGGTTATGGCGGCGGCTCACCCACAAGGCAGGACCACATCACCACACGCCCGGTGTGGGTCCCTATCACTCAATGGCATGTTTGGAGAACAGCGGAGGAAGGGAAAGAGAGAGAGAGCCAGGAGGGTGGTCAGTGAATGATGGAGAAGGAACAGATGACGATCTGAGGAATTGTGCGAAGAAGGGAGTTGGAAGACGTCTACAAGAGAGAGAGAGAGAGGGAGACCTACACGGGTGAAGCAGAAGAGGGTGAAATACGTGGATGTAAATGGGGTCTGGGCGAGGTATGAGACATAACGAATGACAAAGGGAGACGAATACGGCGCAGAACGTGATGAGTGTGAGAGTAAGAACACAAGACCTTGGAAAAATGAAAGACAGATTGGCAGTAACAAGGGACAAGAATGGTTGAGAGGCAGTGGATGCCCTGAGGAGGACAGAAATTGGACACAGGATACTGCTTTTGAATATAAAAGGTGAGCAGGAGTAACATGGTGACACTTAAGAGTAAGATGAAGGATGGGACACGAGATGCTGTAATGCTCTATAATGATACATTATAACATTATATAGAACAGGAGATGCTATAACGATCTATCGTATTACTATATTTGACTTTATAGGATTTTCAGGGTATAATTTTTGCAATAACCATAAATAAGGATGAGGGCCTAGAGTGTAGAGAGTGTTACACAAGATATTTGCATAACAACTTATCAATATTATTATCATTATCGCTATAATTATCATTACTATTACTTTTGCCTGACAGACCTGGGGTCTTCGACCCCTGACCCCACAGACTAGCAAACCTTATTACGTTTTTATCTTAAAAAAAACAATTTTCATATTTGTTTTAAAGATTCAAATGACTAAACGGAAGATAAATATATTTTCTGGTCGAAGAGTTTGCTAAAAAATAAAAACAGGTTTAAGAGAAAAGTCTCTCTTTATTGCTAAACTTTGGGATGATATGTTTTCTTTTGTTGCAGACTGTCTTCCAAATGGAACCTCGGGGTTTATTTACACATTTGTTGTTATCATCAAAGTGATCACAGTTTGGGCGCGCGGATCGAGCCTGGCTCCTGCGTCAGCAGGACACGCCTGGGCCTCTGGAAGGGCCGGGGAAACCTAGGCTGATGAGACTTAGAAAACTGAAGTTGATTATCGACCTTACTGAAACTGAAATTGAGAGGTGTTTCATGAAACGTCTTCGGGTCTGCTTTTTCGCTGATCCGACCTCACAAGAAGCGTTTCAGCGTCACTTTAAAGAAACATATTATGTTTACAGCGAATATCCTCTAAAGCTTTCATATTTTTCATGAAGATATTCGCTACAGACGAACGACCTCTCGCTGAAAATTCAGTTGTCGCACTTGATTACGCTTTATAAGGAATGACGTCATAAACTTTCATATTTCCTCCGAAAGTGTTTATTCTGTAAAAGGAATTTCGTTTTAGACCGTTGTAACTTGTGTCTAAATGTTTAATGTGTTGGGCGAGTCTCGTATCAAACTTGCGGGTCTCCAGCATAAGAAGTTTAGTGTGTGCTGGAGGGAACGTGTCCAGGGAGGAGGGTGTCCAGGGAGTGTGTCCAGGGACGAGGGTGTCCAGGGAGTGTGTCCAGGGAGGAGGGTGTCCAGGGAGTGTGTCCAGGGAGGAGGGTGTCCAGGGAGTGTGTCCAGGGAGGAGTGTGTCCAGGGAGGAGGTTGTCTAGGGAGGAGGACCTCCAAGGATTTTGTGTGGGAAGGAAGGAATGTATTTGAGGAGGAATGTATCCAGAGGATATGTCCAAAGTCTGTACACAGAATGAGTCCAAAGAACATATACACAAAGAATGTGCTAAAAAGAGAATGTGTACATGCAACATCCGCGGGGAATATGGCCGAAGAAAGTTTCTAGCGAATGTTTCCCTTGGGGGGTAGTTATGTCTAGGGAATGTTTACAGTACAAAGAAAGCGTCCGAGGAATTTCGTATTCGGTTGTTCATATCCCAGGTCTCGGGACCCGCCGCCACCAACGGCGCCCTCACCGTCAAGCTCAGACCCCACATATAAACCCCAGCCATAAAAACAGACCTTCTCTCTCTCCCTCGAATTTCTCCCGGAGCAACAAAGTTTTTCCCTCCCCGACCACCGTATGGCAACATCCTCTTTAATAAATCTTGCCATTTTCTTCCTCCAGCCTTTTTTTGTGATTATAATTTTCCTTCTTACCGTGTCTTTCTCTCTGTGTGTATATGCATGAGCGCATGCATACGTATATGCGTATGAGTGTAAAAACACGTATCTGATGCGTCTGCTTCGGTATGTGTCTTTGTATACATGTATACATTACATTACTCATTTCCTCATTCTTATCCTCCTATCCTCTTCCTCAGGCTCTCTGACCTCCATACAATCTTCCTCATTTCGCTGTCTCATAACCGACGCCATCCTGCCACCTGTGTCTTGGCTCCATCTGCGGCAGACGGCACATCCACGCCTCACCTGGCAGCTGGCTCTCAAACCAGCAGGTGAGGCAGGCTGTGGCATTACTGGAGTATCGTTGTGGTATTCTGCCTCGTGAGAAGCTAGTGCACTGGAGACATCATGTTCTGCTCTTTAAGGTCTGTCTGGGAAATCAAACATTGGTGAAAGACGGACAAACTGACTGCCTGACAGACAGACAGAAAATGAAGCTTGTAAACAAATAGGTAAAAGCTTTCCACCATTTATGGCCACACAGGGTCAGTACAGATCAATATCAAGCATCCATTGCGAAGCAAGACGAAAAGATTACACACTATGTGTTTTGTGTTACAGACATTCATTATCTTCACATCCTATAAAATATATTGGCAAAACGGGAGTTCCAGCCGAAGAAGCAAACCTGTGCCCTTGCCAAAGAGGCTTCGGAACCCCTCACACGACACCCAAAACTTCAATACAAACACCTGACACAGGAGGGCGCTGTGGGTGAGTGTTGGGTGAAGGAGACCACCAGGGGACGACAAAGGGAGGGAAGGAAGGAGAGGGAGTGGAGTAGGAGGGAAGGTAAAAGGGCTTGACCTTGCCTGGCAAAGCGTTCAATCTATGCAAGTGAGGTCATTCCCCAGGGTGGGGACGCAAGGAAGCTTAATCCCAATGCAATACGTCTTTTGCACTGTACAACTGTCTTCTTTTTTTTTTTCTTTTACATTAACTTCCCTTGTCCACCATCTTCTATAACCTTCCTACAACGCAGAGGAATGTCAGGATTGTCTTTGGTGAGTCTCTGGAGGTGTCCTCTAAGGAGCCTTTAGGATATCTGAGGAATCTCTGGGGCGTCCTTGAGGAGCCTCTCTGTGCATTAAGGAGCCTCTGGGGTTCCCCTCACGGGCGTCCTCAAGCATCACGTGCAGGTCAGCACCTCGCTGGCTCCTGTGGCCACTCTACCCCCCCCCCCTCCCGATGACGTGCTCACCCAAACAGAGAATTGCAATTTGTGCAAACTTTTGTTGTTATGAGAAGTGTTTTTCTTTTCTCTTCCCGTCAAGTTGCGTGTCGTTTCGGAAGCAAACTTGTGATTTTTTGTGACATCTGTTCAAAATTTTTCAATGACTCGATAATTTTTCACTTTTGCTCTTCTACCTATCATTGTAATGGTATTTTTCTTTTGTTACTGGGTAAGATTCTCATTTTGTATTGGAGTTCAGTTCTACGGTGTATAAATCCTGATATTCTATGAAAGCAACTGCGATGATTGAAGTACCAAGATATGAGAAATAAGTGTGTTCCTGTAAGGTACTTGGAAGTGTCGAATGCACCTCTCTCTCTCTCTCTCTCTCCCAGGAGCACCATTCCCTCCCAGCAGCACCCACCATAACCATACCATCGCCCCACCATACCGCTTGGACGGCCTCATCTAACCTCTCTTTCCCTCTGCCGTTTACCTCACGTTATCACGGTCATCAGCTGCCAGTGGAGGCTCCCGGGTTCGTTACCCTACCCCTCTGATCCCCTTAGCCCAGGCAATGCTCCGGAGAAATTGGTATAAAAAAAAAAGGGGGAATGAATTTGGTCGATGGCCATCCACAGCGAAAATGACTCACAGGAGAATGAGTTCTCATCACGGACAGAAATCGGGAAATGACTACGGGATTCCTAAAGTCCTTTTAATATTTCCATTAACTGTACATCGTTACAGGGATTGTGTCTCTCTTTTTTTTTTTCCCCTAGGACTGTACAGAGATCAATACAGTTGCACAGCGTTCCACTCCCCTCGTCCTGGGGTTTCAATACTCTTGCCATTGAGAAGGATTTTGCCTGAGGTCTTGATCACGCCCAGAGGGAGGGGAACTCTGCGCCACATAACATTTCTGAAGGGCGTTATGCAAACTTAACATAAAGGTGAAAGTTAGTTATTATATACAAAAGTAAATTATCATACCCACAGGTAATGCAGTATGTTTAACACACACACACACACACCAAACTCTCTCTCTCTCTCTCTCTCTCTCTCTCT
Organism: Panulirus argus; assembly: GCA_038088735.1. NCBI lineage: Eukaryota > Metazoa > Arthropoda > Malacostraca > Decapoda > Palinuridae > Panulirus > Panulirus argus. Next base: position 13,577 of record JAYMFT010181410.1, read on the forward strand.
CTCTCTCTTTCTGCTGCTCCGAGACATAACATCGACTCCTCTCGGACTGAACAACTTAGTAGAGGAATATTTCACGAGGAAGACTGGAGGAATATTACAGCTGTCATCTTATCATCTTTACGATGCCATATCTCCAGTACAGCTGCTCCCACCGCGGCCAACGCTGACCTCAGAAATGTTCACAGTTCACTGCTGCTGATATTTTTGCCTCCTCCACTGGTGCCGCTGCCCTCGAAAAATATTTTTGGTAGAAGTAGATTTTTGCTTTTTCCTTTTTTTAACATGATGTTACGTCCTCCATGTGCAAAAGCAACGATATGTACACACACACACACACACACACACACACACACACACATACGAGCAGGATATATATATATATATATATATATATATATATATATATATATATATATATATATATATATAGACTTATGGTCTTCTTCCAACGCATCACAAGCCTCCATTCGGGTTCCCTCCCCAGACATCACCCAACAGGAGTCACAACTTCTTCTCACTTCCCCCCTTCCCTCCCCTGCTTCCCCCAGTGAGGCAACACGACCCCTCCATCTTCCCTCCCCAGATTCTCTCACTATTCCTAGCGTTACACCTCAAACTCCCCAGGGAGTGTGGTATTGGCTCGAAGACTATTTGGGTTGCATGTAAAACTGGGGCTCTGGAAGCAAATGCAAACGGACCTTTTCATTTCCCATTTCTGTGCAACAGAGCGTAATGTTACTCACCATCGGTATTCCAGCATCTTCTTCGTCTCGCACTCCCAACCACATTCAGGAAGAGATGTGTACAGATCCCCGACATCTTATGCAACCTCACTTCTCGTCCGTACTCACGAGGGGTCACACCTCCTCTCAGCCTCCCTCAACCACACCTCTCTCACTGATCAACCCAACCCCACACGCACACAGCTACGGCTCAACCCCAACAGACACTACACAATCGTCACTCACTCTAACCTCGCTGCAACCTCGATCGCTATTCACTCCAGTCCTGCACAAACCACCAACCCCACTAGAACCTCTCCCCCGCCCCTTTGAGAGCCGTGCTAACTCTCCCGGACCGAGCGAGGCATCCCAGGTCCCATAACCATGTTAACCTCTCCTTGAAACTTAAATTCCTCCATAAACTTTGGAAACTGTCGCCATTACTCAGCCGGAAGTTGAGACGCAACAATACGGCCAAAGTTAAATACTAAGACAGCAAATGAATGTATTGTGGCTAACACGACTCTATAGACAATACAGCCCAAGTTAAATACTATGACAGCGTATGAACGGAGCCAGACCAACACAACTTCATAAAACTGTCAGACAAGAAACTTGCCAAAGGTGAAAGTGGTTTTCGGCTTTGAGAAGTTGTTACAGCTTATTGCTGTCTCTGTCTGTGTCTGTCTGATTCTCTGTCTGTCTGTCTGTCTTTCTGTCTGTAGATTATTTCTGTATATGTTTGATTATCTGGTTGTCTCTCTTTCTGTCAGACTGACTCCTTGTCTATCTTTCTGTCTTTCTGTATCTTTCTATATGCTATCTGTCTCGATGTTTTATTGTCTTTCTGTCTGATTGTCTACCTGTCTGTCTGTCTGTTTGTCTGTTTCTCTCAGTCTGTTTCTATGACGGAGTGTCTACTTGTTTTGCTTTTATATTTGCAGGGGCAATCTGGAAAACAGACTTTTGCCTCAGACTCTACATGTATAACTCACTCATCAGACCTTCACAAACCCCAAGAGATGGCAGTTTTACAGACCACAACAGAACAGACATCCACACTCCACAACAGAACAGTTTTTCACAGATCACAACAGAGCAGACTGTGGGAGAACATGGGACGTGTATCCAACCTCCCAACCCAGGCCTTTCACTCCGTCCTGGCATGATGACAGGTCACCACACACTCCCTCAGGACGACACACACACACACGCATCACCACTGTACTACACTCCCGGTGAATCCTTGCATGTTTGTAGTTCATCGAGGGATAAGATTTTGCTGACGTAAATTTTCTGTACAAAAATAGATACTGGCAACCATTTCAGTGGCCGCGCTCTTGCCATAAAGGCGGTTTGTACTTTTCGTTATTCTCTTTCGCCTCAGGATATGTTCTTTTTGTGTTCCTATATCCATGCTAATCCATCTCGCACCTCGCGTTCTCACTCTCTACTCCCTTCAGTTCTCCAGCCACTTATGTTTTTGCCATTCTTCTCCTTCTCCCACACACCTTTCATCCTGGATACCCATCTCTGCTGAACAAAATCTTACACAAACCAATCCTGAGTTTCTCTATGTCCCACATCCTACACTGATTCCTCTGCCTCTCCTTCAGCCTTCCCAGACACTCCTACCTCCAAGTCCTGCCTTCACCTCCACTGTCTCAACCCAGAGTACTCTGTTTACGCGGAGTAAACAGGACGGCGTTTGTGGTTAAGTGTGGCTGTGTGGTGTGGTGTGGCATAGTGTGGTATGGTGTGGTGTGGTTTGGTATTTCCCCTGTCCAACGCCTATTCTGTCAACCAACACCACACATCTGCCCTGCTACGCCCTCCTAGAATGCTTCCATGTATCTTAGTCTCGTCAACTGGTAGAGTGTGTGGCTCATATTCACAGGTTACTGAACTATAACCAGTTGTTATACCGCCATAGTAACTAGAACTCCTTGTCTACGGTGTTCGTAAGTTATGTCTCTTCACTACAACCCTCAGTATTTTTTTGATCATCCAGCCATATGCCAAAAACACCCTTAGATTTCTCCTCAGTCTTCGTTACTCTCACACATTCTTCATAAACCTATTTGATATTTCTCATCTTTTCATCTGCCGGGGTCTGAACTTGTATCTTGTACCTCCAGGCGTTGTTAATTACATGTGGGATACCTGCTGAGTCACATTTTCGGCACGGTGTTTACTACGAATGTTTTTATAACGAAGCTTACATTATGTGTGCAAACCTAATTTAAACGTCAGAATTTGTACATTCTACGCCAGGAAAAGCTGTGTTTATATACAGACAAAAAAGTATAATATACCCTCCCTAGCCTCTGCTGCAGTTACTTTATCCTGACCTTTGCTGACCACTCACTCTTAAGTCAGCTACATCCTTCTAGTGTTGGCTGTTCCACAGTCATTTCGTCAGCCCCGTCACAAACACCAGCTTATCTTACCACAAAGAGAAACTGGTTTGCTTTTTGCTTCACGAGACCCCACAGTGGCGTGAGTCGGTACTGATTCATACCATAATTCATACTGTGTTGTTCCGCTTCACTTACACCTTCCTCGCTGTCTTTCTTTCGTTTATTTACCATTTAAATAACTATAACTGTAACTCCAAAGATTCGCTAATGGTTTCACTTGGCCTGAATCAAATATATAACATCTATACAACTTTCCCTAAGTTCAGTAAAAGATTCAGCCTCCTTATTTCCGGGTCATTTACCCAAATTACATCTTAAGATAATTACAAGCTTTTTTTTTTTCTCCTAGTGGGAGAGTTTGGTCTTCCGGACCAACGTCTCATGTCTGGGTTTCGCTTGTTGCCCGAATCCGCTTCGCCCTGACGGAGCACACCAGGTTAAGCCAACAATAGACACTTCGCCAGAAAACTCCGTCGGTCTGGTCCAGGGCCTCACCATGGCTGGTTCGCCTTCCCTACAACTCGAAGTCACGTCAGTCTAACCAATAGGATATATCTAACCTTTCTAGTGAAGGCAGTGGTTTAACACAATTTGTTTTATAATGGGCATGATACTCACTATGAAATATGAAGTAAAGTTGGTTTAGATCAGCTTGGCGAATGAGAGACTTAAAAGCAATAATGCGAGACGGACAATAGACTTTCAACGACGACTGAAGTTACGGTATCCGGGCTGGGTGGGTGATGGATCCTTTGGTTATATGACCTTTTGTCATCTATAATGAACGCGTCGTCGTGCGATCCTTTATCTCGAATCCCCAGCTGGTAATTATCCCAGAGAACTAATCTTTCATTAATTACTTTTTAATCACATTCGTGTTATCAGGTTTTGGGCTGCAATCTTTAATTCGTCATTTCCATCTGACAGAGACAAATGGCCTCACCTCCCGTAATGGCGGGCGCCCATCGGCAAGCTATTCTAAGGAGAGGTTCACTTAACGACCTAAACTGCCTGCTGATAAGAGTTTTACAACCATGAGCAGGAAGCAATGCGTCACTGTGACGTCATTATGCGTCACGGACACCTGGACAATTCCAAGGAAGGAATTTTGTAATCTATTAAGAAATACTCATTTTTCTTTTTTCCAACATTGCCATGACATGAGAGTTCTCTGGTTTAGTAATTTTGTTAAAACTTTTCGAATCATTATCATACAGTCCCTCCCCAGGGGCCCCCGCAGCTTCCAATTCTGCGCTACACTCAGCTGCAGGGACAGGACGGACTCCTTTGAAACGAAAAGCTATTTGGCCGATCTGAATTTACTTTCGTCAGCTGATGATGATACAGCCTTGCAAATGTGACGTCAGGCTCCAACAGCACTCAGAGAGTCATGCAAGTCCACCATTCGGCATCAGAGTTCAAAGAGTGTGGCGTTGGTGAGAAAAGGTCAGCAGCACAGCTGGTGAAGCCTGGCCTACACCACAGCTGGTGAGGCCTGGCCCGGGGCCTGGAGCTGTCCCTGGTGACCTGCTCTTGTTAAAGCTGCCCTCCAGCCACGCCCCGGAACCTGGCACCTGGCAACGCTGTGCCATGCTCACTGACAGCGCTGTGTTGTGTTCACCCGGCAACACTGTCATATTCCTATGGCAACTTTCATATACACCTGAAAATGCTTCCTACTCACCACCTGATAACACTGACAGTAACACTTGTGTTACTGTCACATCCTCTGGAATCGTGGTAACACTCGTAACACCCTTTGAATGTATCAGGATGCATACAAGCACATAGTTATACATAAATGTGTTTAAACAAATGTTACACATTTCCTTATGCATCTTAACTGCAAATTTCGTCTTTCCCATTATTTCACTTCCACAAACTTTAGTTTATTTATATTCTCATAAAACCTTTGCCTCATTAGACGTTTAGAAAAAGTTTTATTGTACAGTCAGCAAAAGACAAACTGCAGCTGCGTTGTGAAAGTAGTTCTTAAAACACAACAGTTATATATGGAAAACAGAGATGCCTTCACTGTACCAGAACTATCACCACAATATACCATCATGGGTCATATGTATTTTAAACCCAAATATCATCTCTATCTTCTCTCTACAGCGTGTGAGACAAAGCTTGAAAATTTTCGCTTTGCTATGTAGCTATTTAGATGTATGAGTGTATGTGTGCTATGCTGTGCTATGCGATAAATGTATGAGTGTCTATAAAATATACTTTGATACACGTCTCAAAGAATCTTAGATAGATTTACCCCAAGAGATTCCCCGCTCAACAATCCCAAATAATTAGCTCCTCAGCGAGATGGGTTCGTGGTAAAGTACGATCACTTAAATTTATTTTAGAACATCATTATCGGTTAAAAATACCTCAACAGCGCAGTTGCCCTAACAGGAAGATGCATCACCACAAAAGAATAGAATATCTAACTACTATATATACATTTCTTGTCCTTGTATAGCACACAAATTTCCTCCGTTGTATGTTCTCATGTTAGATAATGCTGAGTGTAAGATATAACGTATGAAAAAAGAATATCTATTTAAACATGTGTTTCTCTCACGCTTATTACTTCCAGCAAATTAACCGCAATTAACCACTTCTACAATAACTTCTTCTCATAAATGACACGTTCTCGAAATAGAAATAAACCAGATTTGTCTTCAGGTCTTTGGGTTAAGGATAACGGACAGAGTAAAAGCGGAGAGAGACAAGACATCATTTGGAGTTCCATCCCTCCTCAAAACACAGCTAAGCTTTGGAGGTAACGATCCTGAACGTATGAACGAAGCTTGAAGTCTGAGAAAGAGCAAGAGCTTGTAACTTTAACCGAAGCTTCGAAAGCTAGAAATCATTTTCTTACGTTTTGCCTTAAATCTTAGCGTGAGGGTTCCACCTTTCTTTGAAGAGACATTAGAAAGTCTTTGCATATATCAAAATCTAAAAGGTAGCTTCCGTAAATTTCGTAGCCTTGTGCTGTTTAAGATAATTCTTAGCCATTGCTTCGACCATCTGCTGTAACAAGCAGTTGCAAATCCTTTTCTCAGCACCTGTGGCTCTAAGGGGCGGCAGCCCTCAGCTAGCGGTTTACATACAGGGGGAGGCTGCTCCTTCGGCCCCAGGAGCTCCCTGCAGGCACGGGGAGCCACGCCTCCCCTGAGGCACCACACACATCCTAATAAAGACTCCAGCTGCCAGAATTACCCAGCTGATTTTATCTAAACCTCTTCCTGCAGTGCAGCAGCAGCAGCAGGATCGCGTGTGATCATAAACATGGCAGGATACCCTGGGAGGAGGAGGGGTAAAAGAATCTATTTCATCTTAAGCAGGATGGACGGCTGATCTAAGGTATGTGGTCTCGTGTATCTTGGAATAAGGATTCGAACTGTGCTTAGAACAGGATTTTTTGCATTGCAACTCCATCATATTGTTGATATAATACGAGATAGGAAATCTCGAGTAATTTTCTACCTATTTCTTGCTTTCAGTAATGTCATCTTTTATGTTAAAGGTCCCTATACGTAACCATACTTATAACATTTTAATCCATCTGTCGAAAATGCTATTATGATTTATCTACATATCAGCTTACTTGGTTATGCATCTATCTCTCTAAGACAACCGACCTGGTAAGGACAGAAGCATAGCTAAGACAATATGAATAACAAGAAGTTAAAAGGCAGCGGGTATTAATTTGAGTTCCTTGGACGTTTGTAGACTCAGCTTTTAAGTGCGAAAAGATCCCAAGGTAGAAGAAGGAAAAGAATACCACAGCTTCACAGTACAAGGAGAGAAAGTAACATAACGGTCAGTCCTCATGTGACTGGCCTCCACACAGAAACTATGGGATGCAGCATCCAGACATGTGCTTCGGGCACAGACCTCATATGGGGCCGAGACATTCGCAGGTAGCTCAGCAGAGCACCAGGCGAAATGGTACCTTTAAAGCAAACAGACTGAAGCAATAACACGGCAATCGGAAAGAGATGGCTGAAGAGAGGTGATGGCTGGAAGGCTGGTGAGACAGAATGATGTTGCTTCCACTCATGAGTAACAGAAAGCTGGAGTAATAGCCTCCCTAGATCTGCGATCAGTCAAAGGGCGAAGGAAACCTCTATAGACATGGAATAGCTGCTCACAAGATAAGTAAATGCAGCATCTTTACAACACACATTTTTTCGTTCATCTATCTACCTATATTTCTATCTATCTATCTATCTATCTATAGATAAGTACAGGGTGATGGAAAAAGTTACTGTAACCTCTGATGAGGTAGACCAGATGTGTGGTGAAGTGGCCCGGGTGTGTGGGGTGAGGCATAGCAGGTGTGTGGTGAGGCAGGCCGGGTGTGTGTGGTGAGGCAGGCCTGGGGTCGAACATCGGTATGCTCGACCACGCCACCACCAACTCTCGCCGGAGGCTGACCACCGACGTGACTCTCAAGTGAATCCCTCGTTCACCACAGTCTGCCACCCTCCCCTGCCGGCCGGGGGGTAGAGGGCAGGGACTCCGTGCTTTTTTGAGGGGAAGGCAGGGTCTGCCGTGCTGGCCTATTGCAGACGGCAGGGTCTGCCGTGGCAGGGTGATCCAGGTACTGTCCTCCAGACAACAATCATCTGCCTGTTAACTTGCCTCGCACTCCTTCATCCCGGAACTCCTCTGACCCACTCACTCTCTCTCTCTCTTTCTCTCTCTCTCTCTTCTCTCGTCTCTTCCCCACTTGACCTTTTTGCTGCCTCTAACCTACCCCTTCCCCAACGCCCACCCGTCTTCTTCTGCTCGTTTGTCCTATGCACTTTCTTGCACTTGACGCTTCCAAACCCTGGAACCCCATCCTTCTCTTCCTCAACCTTCCCCTCCTCTGTTCCTTACCTATCCCTCGAGGCATCCATTCCCCATCTTGTCCATTTTCCTCTGCACCTTCATCCCCACACCTCAGAGTACCTCCCTGGTCTAGTGGTTCACCGGTGGATAGTGTGTGCCTCGTCCTCAGCCCACGAGAAGTGGTCAGCTCCTCAGAAGAGGCTCTTCAAGTCCTTCAAGACACCCCAGCTCACCTCTTGTTTCACACTCTTACTACCATCATTTCCCTCTGGGCTGCAGCTATATATATATATATCTATATATATATATATATATATCTATATATATATATATATATATATATATAACTTTAGAGTAATTTCACAGGTATGCTAAGCCGTTAAGCACATAACAAAAGACGCTAAGACGCCGACGGTGTCAGCCCTAGGGGAAAAGATGACAACCACGGAGGCATGACTGACAGTGTCAGACCCAGAGGCAAGGAAGATGACGGTGTCAGCTACAGAGGCAAGGAAAATAACCATGTCAGCCTGAATGGCAAAAATGACACAAGGGGATGGAAGAGGTTGACGCAATAGAGCGAAGGAAATATTGAAGATTTGCATAAAGATGAGAAAATGAGATACACACTCACACACACACACACACAAACACACACACTCAAAGGCGCGCGCGTGCGTGCGCGGAAGCAAATTTGGTCTGACAATGAGAGAACCTTATTAGCGAAGGTAATTAAGGCAATGAGTTGCTGCGGTAGTTTATCTTCACATTAACATATGTTAGCCGCTGCTTGAGTAATGGCTGCTCTTGAGTAATGGTTGCAGCTTGAGCAACAGCTATTGACTGACTCACTGCTACTGCTCGAGCGTTAGCTGCAGGTTGAGACAAAGTCACTGTTGACCAATAGCTGTTGACTGAGGAATTGCAATTGCTTTAGTAATCGCTACCGCTTGAGCAGTGGTTGCTAGTGCTTGAGCACTCAACCAGCCAGTCTCGCGTGGGGTAGGGGGATGGCGTAGGGGTTACCCAATAGGGGGGATGATTGACTGGGAGACTTAACAAGGAGATTCTGTCTTGCCGGACCTTGAAGCTTAGGAGGAGTAATGAGAGAGAGAAAAAAGAAGAGAGAGAGAGAAAGTAAGAGACAGATGATAAGTATATCTTGTGACTAAGTTCAAAATCTGTAGGTTCAGTCGTACGTGAACTGTCACACGGAACACAAACAGACAGACAGACTAAACCACAACACTAATCGCCACCCAGTCGTGAATCCCAGACCGCAAAGCTTACACTGTTTACATTGAGACTCGGTGTGGAGATGTACCTGAAGAACAACACGCGTCTTGACTCATTATGATGAATGATAAGGAAAAACTGAGTGAAAACAGACCGAAAATTATTTTTCTTTCCTTCTTCGGCTGAGGTGCAGATCCTGGAGCTACAGAAGCCACGGCTGATACGGACACGGTCTCTACAGATCATTTTTTTAGTCATTCCTTCGTTCCTTCTTCTTCTTTATCCTTCTTTATTTCACCCATTCTTCCTTCATTCCTCTTCCCTCTTTATCTCCTTCCCCTCTTCTGCCTTCCATCTTCCTTCCCCTCCTCTCTCCGTCCTCCACTTTCCTTACCATAAAAAAAAACGCCTTGCTCTAGTGAATGACAGCTTAATGAGTGTAAAATCTTATTCATGATAAACTAAGCCAATCCTGATTTTTCTCCTTCGGTAAGATAACAAATTAATCAATGTTGACGCCTGAAAGGAACTTTTGTGCCCAAGAAACTGGAGCGATAATAGTTTGTTATGAACAAAATTGGATCCCATTAGCAGGGACATTACGAAAGAAAATTCGCAGTTTTCCAGTTATATATATATATATATATATATATATATATATATATATATATATATATATATATATATATAATCTCTACACAGTTCTCCGCTTGGCTCAGATATCTATTTCCATCATATTTATTTTGGATTTATTATCATTCATTTACCATTAAACATGGAAACGAATGTGATAAACATAAACATATTAAGTTATCAAATGAAGCTGGTAGTTAAATAGTATTTATTTGTTATGGACAAAAAAGCTTTCAATAGTTGCCATGCATATTTATTGTATAATTTTGATTATATTTTTAATTGGCTGGACGAGCTTTGACAATTGTCGTCCGTCTAACAGTTTTGTAAATATTCATTGTATTGTGGAAACGTGTGAAGACCAAATAATGTTCATTAATTTTTTGGGGTTGACAGTTTCATTTGACATCAAAAGGCATTCACGCCGCTCATGCTGTGCAGTTTGGCTTCGTTATTCAAATGACTGTTTGGCTCATTAGTGGATTAGATGGTTTGGTTGTCTGGTTGATTGGTTTGGATTGGAAGTGTTCGTTTTCTGGGGTTTTTTAGTAAATCATTTTGAATACTTGCTTAAATACAGTTGGTTTCTTTGCTGTTACCAAATTCAATTTGTTAGTTGACTGGCCAATGCGTTACTTAGGTGCACGTTTGTTATGGTTAGTTGCTTTCTTTGTCAGTTATTTTGTTGGTTATCCATTCCTGTAAATATTAAGAAGGTTAGGTTAGTCCACTAACTACTGTTCTATTTCTTTTGGAAAACTATTGACTGATTTGCTTGTTAGTTTCTGAACTAGTAGACCCATTTGTGACAAAGACAGGCAGTTAGATCAAATGCATCAAACGTTTCGACTTTCCAGGAATCCCACTTGAATGGATCACCTGCGTAGGCGACCAGGTAACGAGCACTTGGCGAATACTGCGTCGAACACTATTTCGAACATTGCTTCAAAAGCTTTGAACGATGCTTCGAAAATTTCTACAAAAACCACAACGAATACTGCTTTGAACAATGGCAAAAAACGCAGCGTTAAACATCGTTTCAAAATATACTTGGAACACTACATCGAACGCTGCTTCTAGCACAGACTAGAAATGGGACGTTATCTTTGACATTATTCACAGAACCACGCTAGCTACCGTCCCATGAATAATGTAGAATCCAAAAGGGAATGTAGACAGAAATGAATTCGCGTGAAAATAGCGGTATATAGTTCGGTAGAATTCAAGACCCTAATAGATTCACATCTTTTGTTGATTGCTTTCATGAATCCGAATCAGTGATCCATGGTTTATGATAAAATGATGATATCCAAACCCCTTGGGGTATGAAGTCCTGACCTTTTCTTATGACCCTTAAAGGTCAGGTCAGAGGTCAGGCCGTTATATACCCAAAGGTCATACCGTCGTGTTCAGGTGGGTTAAACGCCTCAGCTGCATCTTTCTTCAGGGGTTCCACTTTTAATCAAAGGTAAGCTGATTAAGTCAGTCACAAACCTACAGCCAGAGGTCTGAACATTTACAGGTGTCGATATCTGATATGTAGCACCACAATCGAACCACGAAATCAGCTGAAATGTTACCACTCTAAGTGAGACGACACGTGAATTCAGCGACAGTTACACATACATGTAGATTATATAAATAGTGTTGTGAGTACCTGCTTATCGACAGTACCCTACGCCAGGTCCTTAAAGCTGAGGGGGCACTTCCCTTCACTAGGGAGAGTCTGTGCTCCCTCCATAAGCCCCATAGTTTATATATGTTGATACTGATCTGATACTAGATCATCTAATTACATTTTTTTCTATTGTAATTTCTATGAGCATAACGAGTTATCAGTAATATCTGAATCTAAAGATAGATATCGATATAAAGATTGATTTAGATGATAACCTGGATGGCCAGTGTTTTCTTCCTGATATCTTATTCACATACCTCGTAATTGTATGGAAAATCTCTCTCTCTCTCTCTCTCTCTCTCTCTCTCTCTCTGTTTGTCTGTGTCATTTTATTTCTTACTTTCTCTCATTCCATCATATTACACACATCTTCACGTCTCAGCCAATCACGACTTCCCTCTGTCCGCTTTTGTCTGTCATAAATTCGTTCATTTCCTGCACTTCTCTCTTTACCAATCTTCCCTTTTCACCTTCCCTTTCACTTGCTTCCGAAAGGTTCGCTCCCCTTATCACCGTAAAGGAACCTCTTTCGTCTGTTTGCCCTCTCATAAATTCTCTTCTCTCTTTCTATACGTTCTCCATCCGCTGGATCATGTAAAACCTTTGCCTCGATATTCAAACTAGACAATTAATTTCTGAATTCCATCACACGCAAATTCCAGGAAACAATAGTAAAAAATAACATTCATTCTGCAATTCCTTGTTTATAACAGTGTTATTCACATGAACAATAAACAACTGCAATAATGCATCCAGTGAGTAACAAGTCCTTTAATATGTTACATCAACTTCCTGTTGACAAAAGCAGTTCACTACGATGAATATATATATATATATATATATATATATATATATATATATATATATATATATATATATATATT